>CM074721.1:526507921-526687921 GCA_037306005.1 Rhinophrynus dorsalis
CCTCCGCTCCCTCCCCCTTCTCATGCGTCCGCTGTATAGCGGACGATATGAGATCCTGCTTCCGGGACCAGATGGCTGATCTTCAGGAGCATTGTCATCATGATATCTAAGTATAATTACTTCATCAGAATGGTCTACAACATGTGCTTGCAAGCCAGACACACATTATAGACCATACCGATGAAGTAATTATAGTTAGATATCCCGATGTCAGCTCTCCTGAAGACAGGGCCGGATTTACATCTCAGGAGCCTGTAGGCACAGAAATCTGAAGCACCCCCCCCCCCGGGCCATCTCCACTGGACACCTCCACAATGCTCCTAATCTCCACATTGCCCCCCCATTATCTCCATATTGCCCCATCAATGCCAAATTGCCCCCATTAGCTCCAACTTGCCACCATCATCTCCATATTGCCCTCACATTGCCTCCATCAGCTGCATACTGCCCCCATCATCTCTATATACCATATTGCCTTTACATTGCCCTCCATCAGCTCCATATTGCCCCCCTTCAGTTCAATATTGCCTTCACATTGCCCCCATCATCTCCATATTACCCTCACATTGCCCCAGTGTCTGTTTCCTACCTCTTCCCTGGTGGTCCAGCGGCAGGAGAGGTCTGTACCTCCTCCTTCTGCACAGAGCTGTAACTGCTGGAGCTCCCGCGTGGTCTTCTCTTCAGTAATGCAGAGCTCTGGGAGATGTCATCTCCCGGCACTCTGCATTACTAAAAACCCGACAAGGAAGCGCAGCAGCTACAGGTCTCTGCCGAAGGAGGGAGGCACAGACCTGTCTTCATGGCGCCAGGCGGGGAGACGAATAATTAAAAAAAAAAAAAAAACACCACACACATGATCGGATGATCCCAGTGACAGGCGCCCCTCTGTTGGGTGCACCTGTAGGCAGATGCCTACTCTGCCTAATTATAAATCCGGCCATGCCTGAAGAGCCACCTACAGTCGGGTGACCAGATTCTGCCTCTGACAGCTTTACAGCTCGTCAGGCAGAAAGGGGAGGGAGCGGAGGACTTTATTTTCTTATATCTCTCAAACCATAACGGTTTGAGAGATGGGAATGAGGGCGGTAAGTATTTTTTTTATTATTCCTATCATTTGGCTTACAGTTTTTCAGGGGGTTTACTATCCCTTTAAAGAGTTAATAAGGAAACAAAAATTTGGATTATTTAATCATTGTAAAATAGTTCAATTAGTTCTGTGAGTGCTTGCATACGATGATGATGTTTTATTAACCCTTTGAGTTTGAGCTGGATACCTCTCTGGCATTCAGAGAGTTAATTAGCTATAATATTTGAATCTCTATGTGAAGTTTTAAAGAACAAATGATATTATTGTTTTTGTATAATACCTGCCCTATAGGTAGAGTCAAGCACAACATGGAAGAGATAACAGCTATTTACCTGACTTTACAACACTTTTACAAGCTATTTTATCAAACAACTGATTAAGCAAATACATATTAAGTTGCCAGAAAGGTCTCCAGTACTGGAATTATAAAATTTGCATTATGCATGAAGCATTAGGGGGAGATGCACTAAGGCATGACAAAGGGTAGATGATGTCTCCAGTGATATCACTTCCAGTTCCTATATTATTCGATGGAGCATATGCACTAAGATTTCTCTAACTTTGGAGATCTTTAGAGCATAGGCATATCCGGGAACTTTGATGTGTGGTTTCCTCAAAGGGAGTCCTGTGGTGCCACTGGGGGGAGAAAAATGGCGCAATTCTCATCAAAAAGAGGCACTGCTTAATCACGAGTGGGGTAAGATGCTTAACGGGAGTGAAAAAAGGACTAAAAATAGGCTGGGGAAGGAGGAGAATTGGGCAGGCAGTAGGAGGAACAGAATGGTAAAGAGTAGAAGTGGGTAGAGTTTCAGTAGAAACTCCCCACATCCGGAGACTCAACCTTTGCCCTGGAGATAATGCATTGTCAAAGCTGGAGTCTCCGGGGCAAATCCAGAGAGTTCTCATCTATAATCATAGGCTCCATAGAATAACATAGGAATTAGAGTAGTGATATCACTGGAGAAATCATCTCCACTTTATCACCAATTTATCTCCCCCATAGTGTGACAATATGATTGCTTTAGGAATAGAGTTTTAGCAAAGTGATGCAATTGTCAAACACAAACAAATGGGGGGGCAGTGTCAAAAATTGAGTAATTGCTGTTTTTTCTTTATTCTCACATTCCATTTAAAGCAATGTGTTGTGTACCCCTGTGGCACTGAAAGGGTTATCTTTTCATTATTACGGGACCACTTGGTTTTATATTTGTCTCTAGGAAATCAATGTTAGTTCTATCTGTTTTTTATCATGCTGGCTGTATATTAATTAGATAATAACCCACAAGTGATTAATATGTACCTTCATATATAGTTTTTATTACTTTTTTTATCTTAATCTACTTTTTTTTACACGTTTATGAGAGAACGTTGTTAGAGACTGTCAAAGAAGGTATACTGATACAATGCAAAAAGTTATAATGTCAAATAAGTTGCATACAGCATACCGAACACTCAGTGCTGCAGGGATAGTGTAACATTGTATCACTGTCCTTTGGGCTGCCATCAAGGAATTACGGGCAATACCTGGTCATAGTGCTTAGCCAAGTAAGGGGAACACCACCATAATTAGACACTTAGACACTCTGCCTGTGTCAAAAAGGGCCCCCAGATGAACAGACTGCTTTATAAAGATCCTGGAGGATTTCCTGGTGGGACCCCTTTCTAGTATATTTTGTAGGTAGCATGGCAGAGAGCTGGCTCACACCTCTGCCTCTCTGTAATCTGCTTCATATCATACCGTATAGTGGAGCAGTTCCATGGGTATCATCTTTACATGTGATTCTAGGTTGCAGTGCAACTGCAGTGGGAGGGCTTAGTTTCCTTTTAATATGTCATTATGACATTTTTACCTGATGATGTTTATTTTGTGATAATGACTATAATTCGGTATAGTATAGTAAGTAAGGAGGTAATTAAGGAAACACAATCATTTATTTCATAACTGCAATAAGGAAACTACCTTTTAGAATTTGGCAATATTTTCTCATCCGGGTTCAGGAATTTCCTCCATTATCCATTATTACAACATTTTATAATAGTCATCGATGAATCCTTGGTGTGCCATATAACTGCAAAAACAGTAGAATCATATACAGTCTAGGAAAGTCTTGAATTAAAGGGATAGTAATACTTCTATTAAAATTTAGTTCAGAGTCTTCTTTATATTTTTTTAACATGTAGCTCTATATTTAATTACTTACAGTGTTGTACTTCAAATTATATTCAAGCTGAAAGGATCTCCCTCCTGCCCCTTTCCCTGCCTCACTCAGCCTCTATGTCTGGTCCTGATGGAACGTGGCAATGGCGCAGCAGGAAGGTGCCCCGGGAAGGTGTTGGCTACATTGGGCTTCAGCAGAGGCACATGGAAGACAGGATGGATACGGTAGGCGTGTGGCAACTGAAGGCGGACCGTGACCGGGTTGATGACCTTCTGGTCGGGAAAAGGCCCAACATACTTGGGACCCAACTGCTTGATAGGACAGGATAGCCAGATATTCCTTGTGGAAAGCCACACCTTGTCGCCCATTTGGTAGTTCAGAGTGGCAGAGCGATGGCGATTGGCTTGGTCTCTGTAGCGCTGTAACTGCAGTAATCAGTCAGTCTCAGATGTGGAGGTTTGGCACGCCCAAGGTGGTAATAGGAGGTGCTGGGTAGGTGTAGCCAACACAGTGTTCCAAAGGTATGGATGCCGTAGCCAATCTGCAACCAGTAGCGCATTCAGCAGAACAGTGACCCGAAATAGCCCCCGCGGGCGTACCCAATATGACAACTGATTCTGCAAGTGCAAGAGCAGATAGCCCCCACTGGCGTGACTAGATCTAGCCTGAAATGCAAGAGCTGGAAATTAGCCCCCACGGGCGTAAACCGGAGACCAACGTTAGCGGTAGATGAGCCAATAGCCCTCACGGGCGTAAACCAACGGGAACCTGCTAGAGCTTAGAGCCTGCCCTTTGCTGCAACCGGGCCAATAAGCCACAACAGAGTCCACCGGTAAACTTAACGTGTGTCCAAGAGCCAATGGCGCCCTACCGGACCAGCTTAACGTGACTACTCTGCAGTTGTATCGAATGAGTCTCCGTCCACAGGCGGCCGACTCGGCAGACGTAGCACAGCAAGTAAGGCTCTATACCGGGGACTGAAGGCTTTGTGGGAGTAAAGCAACTCAGCAAGGGTTAAAATGCACATTTAACACCAGAAGGCTCAGTATGGTATCGGAGCTCTGCAAGCGTACGGAGGCTCAATGAAGGAAGCACAGCTCTGCAGATCAGCACTGAACTCTGCACTGAACGAAGGCAACACACAGATGAAGTGGTTACACGGCAGCTGGGCAAACAGCAACAGCAGAAGAAGAATGTTGCGGCGGCGACAACAGTAACAGGCAGGTCACTGGAACAGGCCGTAGTCGATCACGAAGCAGGAAGTCAGCCAGGCTGGGTCGTAGCACGAAGGAGGTTCTCATACAAGCCGGGTCACACATGAGCAGGAACATCAGCCAAGCCAGGTCAGGAAATGGAGGTGGTTCGCAGACAAGCCGGGTCAATCACGATCAGGAACACTGGAGCGTAGTCAGGACAGGCCAAGTCGGTACACAAGAATCTGGAACGCAGGAACACAGCAACAGCAAGACTGGCTCAGAAACACCACGGAAGGGCATCTGACAGGTGTCAAGGCCAGGCATAAAAAGGTCACCAGGGGCGGGCCAAACCAACTCAGCAAATCCGAGTGTACCACAAGCGAGAGTGACAGGAGGATCACAGGCATTGTGATACACGGAGGCATTGTAGGACCTTTTTTATATGCTCACAGTGTTCGGTGATGGTGGGAGAGTATATCAGGATGTCATCCAAGTATACCACCAAAAAAGAATCCAGGAAATCACGAAAAACATAGTTCAGGAAATGCTGGAACGTGGCTGGGGCGTTACAGAGCCCAAACGGCATAATAAGGTATTCGAAATGGCCGTACCTGCTCCGGAACGCGGTCTTCCACTCGTCCCCCTCCCTGATACGGACGAGGTTGTAGGCTCCACGGAGGTCTAGTTTGGTGAAGACAGCAGAGTCTTTTACACTGTCAAGGAGTTTGGGGATCAAAGGGAGAGGACAGCGTTTCTTAGTTGTGATTCCGTTCAAGTCTCTGTAGTCCACACATGGACGAAGACCCCCGTCTTTCTTCCCCACAAAGAAGATTCCCACTCCTGCTGACGACGTAGACGGGCGGGTGAATCACTTCTCTAGGTTTTCCTCAATGTAGGCTTTCAGATGATGCAGTTCAGGCTCGGATAGAGGGTAAATCCTCCCAAAGGGTATGGGAGCTCCGGGCAGGAGATCGATTGGACAGTCGTACTCCCATCTGGGAGGCAACTGGTCTGCTTTCTTCTTGTCAAAAACATCTAGAAAGTCGCGATTTGGCTCAGGCACGGTGGTGGGTTCTGAAGTCTGGTCTTGCGAGAGCAGTAGAGTAAGGGGGTTGTTCAGACAGTGCTGCCAGCAATACCTCGATAGGAACGAAAGGGTGCCCTTGCCCCAGTCGATGACAGGGTTATGTAACCGTAACCAGGGCAGTCTCAGGATCATGGGAAACAGTGGGGAAGGAACCAGGTTGAAGCTCGTCCTTTCTGAGTGGCAACTGCCCAGGGTCACCTGGAGAGGCAGGGTCACATGTGTAATGGGTCCAGAAAGCAGAGAGGAGCCATCGACCACTTGAATGTAGACAGGAGAAGGCTTGGTTAATGTGGGCACCTGGAGTTGTATGGCAAACTCCTGGTCCATGAAACAGCAGCTGGTGCCGGAGTCAATGATGGCGGGAACAGAGACGCCGTCACTGGTCCACTGCAACGACAAAGAAACAGAAAGGTGAGGAGAGCCACCAGCAGGAGCAGAACTGAGGCAGACATCAAAAGCAGAAGCCTTACCCACGGGAGTGCATGGTCTGCGGAGGCAAGTCCGTATCACATGACCGGGTTTACCACAGTATAGACATAGACCGTTTGCACACCTGCGTGCTCTTTCGGCATCAGAAAGTGGCCCACGGGCAAGACTAATCTGCATTGGTTCCTCGGGAGAAGTGGTGGATGTCAGAGCACTGGAGGTAGGTGCAGGTAGCACTGGACGTCTTGGGGGTGGAGCAAGTTGGGCAGACAGCTCCAGTCTCCTTTACCGCAATCTGCTATCAATTCTGATGACCAGATGGCTGAGTTCCTCAAGAGGGGGAGAGACACCCACTCGAGCCAGTTCGTCCTTGAGTGCATCAGACAAACCGAGACGAAACTGATCCTTCAAGGAGGGTTCTTTCCATGTGGTCTCGACGGCCAAGTTGTGAAACTCTGTGACATACTCCTCCACTGGCCTCCGTCCCTGCCGTAAGGGCCTCATGGTGGTTTGTGCGGAGGAGGCCTGGAGAGGGTCGTCAAACAGCAGATCCATGGCATGGAGAAACGTATGCCAGGAGGTCAATGCGGGAACATTGGTGTGCAGCAGCTGATGAGCCCAGGTCTGCGGTTCCCCGGAAAGCAGTGAGATCACAGTCCATGAAGTCAGAGGCATAAGTCCTTGGCTGCAGCGAGAACATGACCTGACAAGCAGTGATGAACGACTTGTATTTCGTATGGTTCCCAGAGTAGCGTTCCAGAAGAGGTATTCTGGGGTCAGGGGTGTATGCCCAGTCTGAGGTAGGTGCACATGCAGGAGACGTGGCAGGAGCGGATGCGACTGGAGGTGTGGAGCTGGTCTGTAGGTCGTGCAGTTGGTGCTGCAGATGGGTCTGCCTGGCCTGCAAGTCCTGCATGGTCTGAGTAAGGGCGGTGATCTGCTGGGAGAGCGTGTTGATAGCTTCTGTGACGCCTGCTTGTTCCATGGGGGGCTCAATGTTTCTGTTAGGTGAGTAATATAGGGGGTATTCACTGTTCGGATGCAGGAACCCAGAAGCAGGATAGTCGCTCTTGCTGGAGCAGCACACAGTTAGAGGGTCTTGAGAGGGTCAGGTGAGCAAGGCCGGAGTCAGGATGACAGAAGTCAGAAGAGTCCAGAAGTCACGCCAAGGTGTCAGGATGCCAGAAGTCAGCGGTGTCCAGGAGTCAAGCCAAGGGGTCAGGATGCCAGAAGTCGGAGGTGTCCAGGAGTCAAGCCAAGGGGTCAGGATACCATAAGTAGGTGTCCAGGAATCAAGCCAAAGGGTCAGGATGCCAGAAGTCAGCGGTGTCCAGGAGTCAAGCCAAGGGGTCAGGATGCCAGAAGTCAGAGGTGTCAAGAAGTCAAGCCAAGAAGTCAGGATGACAGCAATATATATACACAAATATAGGAGCACCAAGAGACAACTAGGTGCAGGGGAAGCCACAGTAACACTGAGCACCATGTCCTGGGAGCTCAGTGCTCTTGTAGTGGTGGCTGTGGGCGTGCTGGAGCTGAAGAGGGGCAGAGCCGAGCGCCACGTTGCCCCAGCGATGCCCGGGAAGTCCTAGTTCCCTGAATATGACGAGCACAAAAAGAAGGGTGGAAATGTGTGCGTCGGATAGGGCTTGCTGCAGGTTCCTGGAGGGCATTGGCCCCCAGGGAACAGTGGAGGAGTCGGGGAGGCGGCCACTGTGGCGGGCGGCAAGGAGGCAGGGGCTGCACCCCAGTTCCCTTCTTTACTTACAAGAGTCGCTTGGCTTTGTTTCCAAGTCAGAGGTATGGCTTTTTGGCTGTGGGTATTCCATGAAGACCGCTTCTGTCCAGATTTCTCCAGACAGTAGATGGGTGTACCAGGATCCCACTGTTTTCTGCCAATTCTGAGCTGATGGCATTGCTGGAAATCTTCTGAAGGGAAGTAGGCATGATGTGTCTTTCTTGTGCTGCACTAAGGTTCCCTGGCTGACCACTGCGTCTATGGTACTCAATGTTACCTGTATGTAGACTTGTGCACGGAAAAATTTTTTGTTAAAATTCGATTTCGGACAAATTTATTTTTCCCATCAGGAGGATCCGAATTTTGGACCGGACCTGTTCGACTCTGACGAAATTTGGCAATAGTCCAAATTATTCGACCTAATTTTAAAAAAACTTTAAAATATTCAATATAAAATTAAAATTAAACTTTTCTTAAGTGGCACCCATTATGTAACACATTATTAATGCCAAAACTGTAAATATAAAATAGTAATAATTTGTTTTATCTTTATTTTATTTTGTAGGCATTAAAAAAACATGAAGAATAATATAAGTCTTATGTCTCAACCCTTTATGGTTTAAGAGCTATTCACAAGCAAAGTTTCCCCTCCGGCCCCTTTTACGTAGTGTAAGCCATCTCTTCTCAGATGTGGAATGCAGTCCATAGACCAGACAGATAACAGCAGGGGACAATCTTCTTCCTATGAGAACAATGAAAACCCTTCCCCCCTTGACAAGTTTTTCAGGTTTTTCCCTTATCTTAATTGAAGATTGTCCCTCTCTGCAGTCTACCTGGGCACCTCCCTTCTGATCTGGCTGAACGGGGGTGGGGGATACTTTGCTTGTGAATATCTTTTAAACCATAAAGGTTTGAGAGATAAAACTTATATCGTTCTTCATGTTTTTTTAATGCCTACAAAATAAAATAAAGATAAAAATAAAGTATTACTATCCCTTTAAGTGGTTAATATCTCTGCACTTCGCATGAACTGTAAAGCACCTGTTTTACCAGATCTATTTTTAGCAGCATGTAGCAACATTGTAAGAGTTTCAGGAGGAAAGCGCCATCCCGATTTCCAAAATTTACACTGAAATTTCGGACTAGGTCCGTTTTGGATTCATTTTTTTTTTTTTTTTGAGTGGACCTGGTTTTCGGAAGGTCCAAATGATGCCGAATACGTCTTATTCATCCGAATTCCGAAACTGACCGAATTGCACAAGTCTATCTGTTTCTACTTCTTCAAAAGAGCTGGACAGCACATCTGGATTAAAGGATTATTATAAATAAAGGATTATTATTATTATTATTATCTGGAAACACCTGTCTGCCTTGAAATTTCTGCCTGGGAAAGACCTTACTGATGCAGTATAACTATTGATTTGATTTAGATTTTTCTTCTGTCCACTCACTGTGCATTTTGTTAATTGATAAAAATAAACTATTAACATATCTATTTTTGAAAGCATTCTAACTTTACAGCATTTTTTCACACCTGCCTAACACTTTTGCACATTACTGTATATATACCCACACACCCACATAAACATATGTACAAAATATTTATATACCGTTAAATATTGTTTCTAGATACAAAGAAGCAGTGATCTAGTAACCATGATTTTATCACAAGACCAGACCTATTATGCTATAATCAATCTTTACTACTCCGATAGCAGCAGAAAGAGAAAAAACATATTAATCGCAAACAAGCAAAAAACATGTGTTTCCACTAGGTCACGCCCTCATCTTCATCTGTCCAATCAGTGCATCCCTTGTAGTATAAATTATATAACTCCTGAGGCAGCTCCCTCTTTCTTTGCTGCTCCGCAGGAGATAAGTATTTGAATGTACACTGTCTAATTTAATTGTAATAAGCTTTGTATTATTGTTACTTATATCTACTAGAAGTGTGGCATATTGAATTTCTCTCCCTCTGGTTCTTCCCTAGTATTATTTGCTTCAATTTTTTCCCCTTTGACACGCGTTACACGTTTTATTTCCAGTGGGACCGTTACAGTTTCAGTTTTTCTATAGCTCTCTATAGTATACTCTCGTTCGTGTTCCCTCCATTTCCATTTGGAAACCTGTGTCTCCTTTTACATCTTTCAGCCCCTTTATTACAGACCTTTAGACTCCCTGTTAGCTATCAGTGCTGCGCGGCTGTGTTCCACATACCCTTGGCCTGTTTAATCCTTCCGATGGGCATCGCGGCCATCTTGCTTGTGGGCTGATTCTTCACTTCCCCTTGGCGCATGCGTGTCAGTGAGTGCGCACACACCCCATACTCAGCTGACTGGATTTTCTGTCAGTTGGAAGAGCAGGGCTACCGGAGCGGACAGGTTTTTCTGGCTGTCAACTATTGTCTATCTTTGCAGACCACTTTGCAAGTTTGCTCTTTATTACCTTTTGGCCTATATTATTTTACTATATTATTTACTATTGTGTTACTGTTTATTTGGAGCTATTTATACATATTGTTAGTGTGCTTACTGTATAACATGTCACGCAAGGAGCTTCCCATTCCCACCACCCCCCTTAAAACTAAAACATTTCCACCCCAATATTTCAGACAGGATTCATCCTCCAATAGTCCTGTGTTTCATGATACACACAATGATTCAGCTGACTTGTCTGACCAGCATATTCAGGCGCTGATGGACGCCTCAGTAAATAAATCGGTGGCTACCGCTATATCTACCTGTATGGGGCATATGTCGGACACAATTTCAAAAACAATTGCTGATGCTTTGGCAAAACAAACTACTAATGCCTTTAATCCATCTAGGGTTTCAGCTGTGATTGAAAATCCTCATGTCCCTCAGGAATTTACTCCTGTTATTTCAGTTATGGGAGGTAAAAAGAAAAATAAATCGAAACATTGTCCGCCCTAAGAACATTGAAGTTGATACTTCAAAAAATATGTATGCTAGTAACCCTAGCGATATGACTAGTGACTTACTGCCACGCAAGAGACCCTCAACCCGGGAGGAAGATACTCCTGGCAAAAAGTCTAAACTATGGCAAAAGCCAGATTCCTTTTGTCTCCCTTCTTCTTCTGAGGATGAATCAAAATTAATCCTCAAACGCGATCTTGGCTGTGCTGGAGAGCCACCTGACGGTGGTACTACAGGCTTCCCTGCAGTCAGCTAGAACGCTGACTTCGGGGAAGGGGGAGGGAGAGGGCAACTTTAGGAAAGATTATCTCTCAAACCATAAAGGTTTGAGAGATGACACTGGGGGCAATACATTTCTTTTTAATATGACTTTAATATAGGGGTTAGTTATTATTAAGTATTTATATCCCTTTAAAGAGCAATGTGCTTCTAAAATGAGCATTAAACTTTTTTCAATGAGAAAAAAATTATTCAAACACATTGACAATATCACACCGACACCACATTGACATTTAATGCATCTAGGCCAATGTGTAAGGAGGAACTCAATACTTACATTTCGTGGTTAGCCTGGGAAGTTCTTATGGTTTTCCCTGGATTCAGAAGGCTTGTGGGGTATTTTATTCAGCCACCTTCACTCGGCTACACAGTACTCCATCCAAAAGGTTGAATCACAAGGTTTTCTCAATCCAAAGGGTTAAACCACAAAAGGCTATATCACAAGTTACTCAGCCCAAAAATATGTGTATGTGTATACTCCAAAACAGAGTAAAAATGTACAGACGTAATGAATGTAAATGTACCCAATTTTATACAGAATATAAAAATTATATTAAAAAAATCAACTATGTAATATTACACAAATAATAAGTTTAAAAAAACGAATTTTCAATAGACACGCACAAACAGCTCAACGTGTTTCATAACTTCAGTGTTATTTCCTCAGGAGCAAAAAAATATCGTGACAAAAATCTGATCCAGAACACCAAAATTTTAAAAACTCGTATATGACGTATTCATATGTATGACTGGTCAGATAATTTAACCACTACTTTAGAATAATACTCATTCCAAAGTTGTAGCTCTGGGTCAAGAATATATATGTCACATTAAGACAAACATATATGACCATGTCTAATATTAAATAACCTCAATTTCCTTAGAAACAATAGCAAAAAACAAAAGGAGAGCTAAGCTTAATTAGTATATAATACTCTTAAAGTGATAGTAATGTTTCATAATAAAAGCAGCTCTAATTAATCATCATAGTGTTTGGACTTTGGAGAGTGTTATTTCAATTCTGTAAGTGTTGTAGTTCAAGAGTAATTCAATGACAAAGTATCCCCCTCCCTCCCCTTTTACTGATGTAACACTGCTCAACCAGAGCAGAAGGGAGGTGCCCAGGTAGACTGCAGAGAGGGACAATCTTCAATTAAGATAAGGGAAAAACCTGAAAAACTTGTCAAGGGGGGCAGGGTTTTCATTGTTCTCATAGGAAGAAGATTGTCCCCTGCTGTTATCTGTCTGGTCTATGCACTGCATTCCACATCTGAGAAGAGATGGCTTACACTAGGAAAAAGGGGCGGGAGGGGAAACTTTGCTCGTGAATATCTCTCAAACCATAAAGGTTTGAGAGATAAGACTTACATCGTTCTTCATGTTTTTTTAAAATAAAATAAAGATATAACGAAGTATTACTATCCATTTAAAGGAAAGAGTTAATGGTCCTCCTTATACAAGGAATTAAAAGGAAAATGGACATTTAAATGGAAAAATTTGTTATTAAATCCATTCTTTAAAACTGCCCGTATATATACTGTATGTAATTAATTCAGACAGAACTCATAAATACATATAAACTAGTTATGATTATGTACAAGTATTCAATTACATAAATTGCATCAGGTTGCATACAAGTATTTGATTGCATCCCCTTTAACACCTTAAGGACCTATGATGGTCCTGTTCCGTCATGGGTTGTTATACCCTTAACGACCCATGACGGAACTGGACCGTCATGGAATTCCGGGCTCCCCTCGTGGCTGCACGCTGTTCGAGGAGTCCGGAACGCAGCCGCATTAAAAAAAAAAATGCTCCGTGGTCCTTAACGGACCGCAAGGTGCGTGTGCGGCCCATCATTAAGGGGTTAAGCATGGAAATGGAATCCCCTTTAGGAATTTTCACAGCCACACTTACAGATAAAGATCAAACAATGCTTTAAATAATGGTTGAATGCTGAGGTGGAATAAAAGAGAAGAGATAGAAACATATAGTACAGAGGATGACTATAACTAATGAACCATGGATTTTATACTCACATTTAAGCCTACCGGCTTGAGGGTACGGAGAGTAAAGATCCAGAAAAACTCCCTATTATTTAGTCTGTTATGTTTAGTGTATATATCTGGACCCTTAATTAGTTCAATAGGAGTAATCTTTAAATTATTCATATTTGAATTATGATGATTAATAACACGTTTTGATAGCCCATGTTGTTAAAAGCCTTTTTTAATATGTTTGAGGTGCTGTCTAGTGTTGAGCGAGCATGCTCGGCCGATGCTCGGATCGGCTCGAGCATCGCTCTGCTCGGCACATGGCGGTACTCGTACGAGTACCGCATGTGCTCGCCCGCCATGTTCGGGTCTCCTCCCCGCACGTTTTGCGGCTGCTGCGCAGCCAATAAACGTGCAGGGAGGCTCTGACATCGGTGTAATGCCAGCAGCCATGTTGGCTGCTGGCATTACACTGATTGGCTGGCCAGAACCCGTGGTCAGGTGCTGTATAGCACCTGACCAGCGAGTTCGGCTCAGTCTGAGCCAGGGAGAGCTGAGGATAGGAAGGGAAAGGCAGTGTAGGGAGGAAAAAAACAAAAATTGTGAAAAAAAAAGAACCAAAAGTCCTTTTTAGGACTACTGTGTGTGGGGGCAGCAGGTTATTTGGTGTGGGGGGAAAAAAACAAAAAAAAAAAAAAAAATATATATATTCTGTTTAGTGTGCAAAGTTGCAGATTAGAGCACATTCTGTTTAGTGTGCACAGTTGCAGATTAGAGCACATTCTGTTTAGTGTGCAAAGTTGCAGATTAGAGCACATTCTGTTTAGTGTGCAAAGTTGCAGATTAGAGCACATTCTGTTTAGTGTGCAAAGTTGCAGATTAGAGCACATTCTGTTAAGTCTTCAAACTAAAATATCAAAGTCACGTATTCCATTCAGTGTGCGTCGCCGCAGTTTAGCAGCACATTCTGAGTACTGTGCAGAGTTGCAGAATAGGAAGAAATACTGTTAAGTCTTCAAACTAAAATATCAAAGTCACATATTCCATTCAGTGTGCTTCGCCGCAGTTTAGCAGCACATTCTGTGTACTGTGCAGAGTTGCAGAATAGGAAGAAATACTGTTAAGTCTTCAAACTCAAATATCAAAGTCACATATTCCATTCAGTGTGCTTCGCCGCAGTTTAGCAGCACATTCTGTGTACTGTGCAGAGTTGCAGAATAGGAAGAAATACTGTTAAGTCTTCAAACTAAAATATCAAAGTCACATATTCCATTCAGTGTGCTTCGCCGCAGTGTAGCAGCACATTCTGTGTACTGTGCAGAGTTGCAGAATAGGAAGAAATACTGTTAAGTCTTCAAACTCAAATATCAAAGTCACATATTCCATTCAGTGTGCTTCGCCGCAGTTTAGCAGCACATTCTGTGTACTGTGCAGAGTTGCAGAATAGGAAGAAATACTGTTAAGTCTTCAAACTAAAATATCAAAGTCACATATTCCATTCAGTGTGCTTCGCCGCAGTGTAGCAGCACATTCTGTGTACTGTGCAGAGTTGCAGAATAGGAAGAAATACTGTTAAGTCTTCAAACTAAAATATCAAAGTCACATATTCCATTCAGTGTCTTTCACCGCCGTTTAACAGCCTATTCTGTGTACTCTGCAGAGTTGCAGAATTATAAGAAATACTGTTAAGTTTTCAAACTCAAATATTAAAGTCACATATTCCATTCAGTGTGTTTCAACGCCGTTTAACAGCCTATTCTGTGTACTCTGCAGAGTTGCAGAATAGTAAGAAATACTGTTAAGTTTTCAAACTCAAATATTAAAGTCACATATTCCATTCAGTGTGTTTCACCGCCGTTTAGCAGCCTATTCTGTGTACTGTGCAGAGTTGCAGAATTATAAGAAATACTGTTAAGTTTTCAAACTCAAATATCAAAGTCACATATTCCATTCAGTGTGCTTCGCCGCAGTGTAGCAGCACATTCTGTGTACTGTGCAGAGTTGCAGAATAGGAAGAAATACTGTTAAGTCTTCAAACTAAAATATCAAAGTCACATATTCCATTCAGTGTCTTTCACCGCCGTTTAACAGCCTATTCTGTGTACTCTGCAGAGTTGCAGAATTATAAGAAATACTGTTAAGTTTTCAAACTCAAATATTAAAGTCACATATTCCATTCAGTGTCTTTCACCGCCGTTTAACAGCCTATTCTGTGTACTCTGTACAGTTGCAGAATTATAAGAAATACTGTTAAGTTTTCAAACTCAAATATTAAAGTCACATATTCCATTCAGTGTCTTTCACCGCCGTTTAACAGCCTATTCTGTGTACTCTGCAGAGTTGCAGAATTATAAGAAATACTGTTAAGTTTTCAAACTCAAATATTAAAGGGATAGTAATACCTAAAATGTAAAAAAAAATATGTTGTAGGGTTTATCCCCCTGAGTAAAACAAGAGTACTCCCACTGCTGAAAGATGTTTCATTCAAAAGTTATTAATTTTCAAAGTTGAATTTTTTTAGGTGCAATATCACAGTGCCCTGAAATTTTACAGTGGCGCTGTTGCTACACCATCCTATGGAGATTTATGGTCCTGAGACCAGAGCTGTCCATAGGATCGTGTAGCAACAGCGCCACTGTACAATTTCAGGCCACTGTGATATTGCACCTAAAAAATTCAACTTTGAAAATTAATAACTTTTGAATGAAACATCTTTCAGCAGTGGGAGTACTCTTGTTTTACTCAGGGGGATAAACCCTACAACATATTTTTTTTTACATTTTAGGTATTACTATCCCTTTAAAGTCACATATTCCATTCAGTGTCTTTCACCGCCGTTTAACAGCCTATTCTGTGTACTCTGCAGAGTTGCAGAATAGTAAGAAATACTGTTAATTTTTCAAACTCAAATATTAAAGTCACTTATTCCATTCAGTGTGTGTCACCGCAGTTTAGCAGCCTATTCTGTGTACTCTGCAGAGTTGCAGAATAGTAAGAAATACTGTTAATTTTTCAAACTCAAATATTAAAGTCACTTATTCCATTCAGTGTGTGTCACCGCAGTTTAGCAGCCTATTCTGTGTACTCTGCAGAGTTGCAGAATAGTAAGAAATACTGTTAAGTTTTCAAACTCATATATATTAAAGTCATATATATCGTGTAAGATGAAGAAGGCGGGTAAAAAGGGACGGGGAAGTGGACGTGATCCTGAAAGTTCAGGGCGCGGGTCAGGACGCGGAGAAACTGTGCCTGGTGCCAGAGCACAAGAAAGAAAGACATCCACCATACCTAGCTTCATGTCTGATTTCACAGGGCGTCGCAGGACATCACTCTCGAGGTCCGACCAGTGCGAACAGGTGGTCGGTTGGATGACAGCTGATACTGCTTCCAGTCGGTTAAGCACCACCCTGTCTTCCACCAAGTCCACTCTCAGTAGCCAAGAGTCTGGTCAACATAATCCTCACTCTGATCATCCTTCCTCCCACCATACACGGTCTGGTCAAAGAAGTGATCCCACACTGGGATATAGTGATGAGCTCGTCTCATCACCAATCCTTCATTTGACCCTCTCTCCAAGCACGCTTGCAGAGGAACATGACATCTTGTGCCCTGATTCACAACCTCTAGAGGCTACCCAATCACAAGAAGATGACAGATGTGAACGGCATTTAAGGTCAAAGGAAGTAGTGGATGATGATGATGATGATGAGACACAGTTGCCATTAAATCAACCACTATTTCCTTCTCAAGACCTTGTTGAGGAGAATGTTATACAGTTGTCAATGACCGAGTATGTGGTGGGATCAAGACTTGAGGAGGATGATCAGAGTGAGGAAGTGGAGGAGGACTTGGTGGACGATGAGGTGACTGACCCCACCTGGGAAGGTGTAGAGCCGAGCGATGACAGCAGTCCTGAGGGTGAGCCATCTGCAGCACCGCAACAGGCTGGAAGAGGCAGTGGTGTGGCTACAGAAAGAAGGCGGACCGCACCAAACCGGCCCGCAAATGTTCCACGGAGCACCCCCTTGCGTAAATCTACCTTGCCAAGGGGTAGGTGTTCCGCGGTATGGCGTTTTTTTAAGGAAAGTGCGGACGACAAAAGATTTGTAGTTTGCAACCTGTGCCACACCAGAATGAGCCGAGGCATGAACACTAGAAACCTCACCACCACCAGCATGATCCGACACATGGCATCCAAGCACCGTAGTAAGTGGGAGGAACGCCTGGATCGCCCATCTGTGTCTGCAGGCCACACCACTGCCTCCTCTTCCCCTGTTTTCGGTGCCGGCCAATCGCCTGTCGAAGGCGCAGGCCCGCATACCTCCCGCCCTGCACCTGTAGCATCTGAAGCACCATCAGCGACCACATCCACTTCCTGTCCCAGCACAGCGTCCAAATGTCGTTACCCCAGGCATTTGAGCGCAAGAGAAAATACCCAGCACCCACCCACAGGCCATAGCACTAACCTCACACCTTCAAAATTACTGGCCATCGAATGCTGCCATTTAGGCTTGTGGACACTGAGTCCTTCCGCAGCCTGATGGCAGCAGCTGTCCCTCGGTACGCGGTCCCCAGCCGCCACTACTTTTCCCGGTGTGCCATCCCCGCATTACACCACCATGTGTCCCGTAACATCACCCGTGCCCTGACCAACGCAGTTACTGGGAAGGTCCACTTAACGACTGACACATGGACAAGTGCTTGTGGCCAGGGACGCTACATTTCCCTGACGGCACACTGGTGAATGTCGTGGAGGCTGGGAGCGACTCGGACCTGGGATGGCACGGGTGCTACCCACGCCGAGATTGCGGGCCCTACCTCCATCAGGGTTTCCACCAGCACCTACGTTATTGGCTCCTCCTCCTCCGTTTCCACCTCCGAATTCTCTACACACACCGCCACTTCCCCCATCAGCCAGTAGCTGAAGCAGTGTAGCACTGCAGTGGGGAAGCGTCAACAGGCCGTGCTGAAGCTGATCTGCCTTGGGGACAAACAGCACACGGCCTCAGAGCTGTTGCAGGGGATTAGTCACCAGACCGAGCAGTGGCTCTCGCCACTCAACCTGCAAGCAGGCATGGTTGTGTGTGATAATGGGCGTAACTTGGTGGCGGCTTTGGAGCTCGGCAAGCTCACACACGTACCATGCTAGCGCATGTATTTAATTTAGTGGTGCAGCGATTTCTAAAAACCTACCCCAATGTGCATGATCTCTTGACCAAGGTGCGCCGCGTGTGTGCACATTTCCGTAAGTCATCTACAGCTTCGGCCGGCCTGTTGAAGCTGCAGCAGCGCTTACAATTGCCAGCTCACCGGCTGCTGTGTGACGTGAGCACGCGCTGGAACTCCACCTTCCACATGTTGGCCCGGCTTTGTGAGCATAGAGGGCAGTAGTGGAGTACCAGCTGTTACACGGTCGTCGCCTCTCCGTTCAACTTCCTGTAATCAGAAGTGAGGAGTGGGAATGGATGTCAGACCTCTGCGAGGTTTTACGCAATTTTGAGGAATCGACACAGATGGTGAGCGGCGATAACGCTATTATCAGTGTAACCATCCCACTTCTGTGTCTACTGAAACGCTCGCTGCTCACAATTAAAACCGACGCTTTGCATGTGGAAGAGGTGGAAATGGGGGAGGAAGAGCTTACACAAGGTGATAGCCAGAGCACCCTCACTTCGTCTTCTCAGCGACAATTGGAGGAGGCGGAGGAGGAGGAGGAGGAGGAGGAGGAGGAGGAAGACACGGTTGCCTCCGCTACAGAGGGTAGCCATGGAACTTTAGTTCCATCTCTTCAGCGTGGGTGGGCAGAAGAGGAGGAAGAGGATGAGGATATTGAGAGTCAGCCTCCTGGTGAGGACAGCGAAATCTTGACTGTTGGTACTCTGGCACACATGGCTGACTTTATGTTAGGCTGCCTTTCCCGTGACCCACGCGTTGTACGCATTTTAGACAACACGGATTACTGGGTGTTCACCCTTCTGGACCCCCGCTACAAAGAGAATTTCTCATCTCTCATTCCTCCGGTGGAGAGGACAAGCAAAATGGTGCAATACCAGAAGGTTCTTGTTGAAAAATTGCTCCAAAATTTTCCATCTGACAACGCTGGCGGCAGAGTACGTGCTACCTTGGCCAACCGAGAAGAGGAGAAAAGGGGAGCACACAGCAGTTCCGACAAAGGCAGGGCAACACTCTCCAAGGCGTGGGACACCTTCATGACACCCCGCCAGCACCCTCACCCTGATGCGCAGCCTAGTGTCACAAGGAGGGAAAAGTTTTGGAAGATGGTGAAGGAGTACGTAGCAGACCGTGTCAGCGTCCTCAATGATCCCTCTGTGCCTTACAACTACTGGGTGTCCAAGCTGGACACGTGGTATGAACTGGCACCTCTACGCCTTGGAGGTGCTGGCCTGCCCTGCCGCCAGCGTTCTGTCTGAGCGGGTATTTAGTGCTGCTGGTGGCATCATAACAGATAAGCGTATCCGCCTTTCCACCGACAATGCTGATAGGTTGACACTTATAAAAATGAACAAGGCCTGGATTTCCCCTGACTTCTCCACTCCACTGGAGGAAAGCCCCGGGGGAACATAAACTCACTTTATATATGTTATTTACAATGATGGGAATACTCTGTATTCCCATTCACCCCTTCCACCCCAAAAACGGGTATATGGTTGACTCTTAATGTTCTCATCCTCCTCCTCCTCTTCCATATGCCCTGGGATATAATTTTTATATAGGGCCAGCTCACCAGCGTGCCCTGGGATATAATTTTTATATAGGGCCAGCTCACCAGCGGGCCCTGTGATATAATTTTTATATAGGGCCAGCTCACCAGCGGGCCCTGTTTGCCAATTTTTATATAGGTCAGCTCACCAGCGGGCCTTCTCATATAATGTTTTATTGGGTCAGCTCTCTAGCGGGCCCTCTCATATAATGTTTTATAGCGTCAGCTCACTAGCGGGCCTTCGCATATAATGTTTAGGATGGTCAGCTCTGCAGCAGACCCTCACCCATAATGTTTTAGATGGTCAGCTCAGCGCACGTTTCCCTCTTAATCATGGCCTCAGTTCTGAAAATCAAGGAAATTTTTGGGAGAATTTGCCTCTGCGCACGTTTCCCTCTTAATCATGGCCTCAGTTCTGAAAATCAAGGAAATTTTTGGGATAATTTGCCTCTGCGCACGTTTCCCTCTTAATCATGGCCTCACTTCAGAAAATCGATGAAATTTTTGGGAGAATTTGCAGATGATATACAAGTAAATATACAGCAAATACTGTTTGGTAACAATTTTTCGCCTAAAGTCGTTTTTATTTTCCTTTTTGTGTGTTTTACGGTCAGTCTGTAAAAATGGCGTACTACGGGCGAAAGATCGTTCCCAGCAGCGATGTTGGAGTCCAAGGTGCATCCAGACATCCTCCCTATGCTGTCCCTGAACCATTTCTGTAGTGTTTCCATCTTTTTCTGCCCTTTTCCTATGGACCAGGCACCCTCCCCTCATCAGAGCAGGGGGTGCCTGGTGTAATGCTCGAGTCCTCCCATTGACTTCAATGGGGCTCGGGTGCTCGGCCGAGCACTCGAGCCTCAGGGGGTGCTCGGTCAGAGCACCCGAACATCCGAGCATTGGGGTGCTCGCTCATCACTAGTGCTGTCCAAATCTAGTTCTGTTGTGTGGTGCATACCATGTATTGAAATCCACAATGGCAAGTTATTCGATTTATCTCATAGGTGGACTCACACAACACAGAATCTTTTATTGGATATATTTTTCCAGTGTTATTGGATTTGAAAGTGGTATCTTTATTACTAATGAAGTTGCAAGTGTGGCATTTGGATTTGTTACACTTAAAGCTTCCTTGAATTGATAAGAATGTATTACTTAAAGGGATAGTAATGTTTCATAATAAAAGCAGCTCTAATTAATCATCATAGTATTTGGACTTTGGAGAGTGTTATTTCAATTCTGTCAGAGTTGTAGTTCAAGAGTAATTCAATGACAAAGTATTCCCCTCCCACCCCTTTTACTGATGTAACACTGCTCAGCCAGAGCAGAAGGGAGGTGCGCAGGTAGACTGCAGAGAGGGACAATCTTCAATTAAGATAAGGGAAAAACCTGAAAAGCTTGTGAAGGTGGACAGGGATTTCATTGTTCTCATAGGAAGAAGATCGTCCCCTTCTGTTATCTGTCTGGTCTATGGACTGCATTCCACATCTGGGAAGAGATGGCTTACACTAGGTAAAAGGGGCAGGAGGGGAAACTTTGCTTGTGAATATCTCTCAAACCATAATGGTTTGAGAGATAAGACTTATATCGTTCTTCATGTTTTTTTTTAATGCCTACAAAACAAAATAAAATAAAGTTAAAACGAAGTATTACTATCCCTTTAAGCCTGCAACATCAGAATGTCACTTTTTTCATGCAGGCAATATTTTTAATGGGCCGTTTTGTTGGTTGCCAAATAGAGGGCAACATTTCAGTAGGATATCCTTCCAGTGGTATCCACAGAACTACATATTCTGTCTGATAACCCCACACTGTTGCACTGGACATTGAGAGCCACACATAAACTGCCTGATGACCCCTGCCTTGTTCCACTGGTAACCACAGAATCACAGATTCATTGCCTGACACCCCAGCATTGTTTTAACTGGCCACTGGTAGTGAACTCCACACATACATTTTACAATGGGGGGATACTTTGTCATTGAATTACTCTGGAACTAACACTCTTCAAAGTCCAAATACTATGATGATTAATTAGAGCTGCTTTTATTATGAAACATTACTATCCCTTTAAGTGTTGCCGAGTAATCTTCATCGGTGCCTTAACACCTTGAGTGCCAGAGGGCTTAGCAACACATTGCAAAACAATGCATTGCAGACCTCTCTGGCACTAAAGGGTTATTGGTTATAATGCAAACATACTACATGAATCACCATGTGGCTCCATCCCTCGTTCATCCACCTTCCAAAGTGCCTCCGTCCCTTCATCAGCCTCCTCTGTGTGTGGCTTGCCTCCTAGCCTCTCGCTGACTCTGCTGAGGTCACAGCAGGGCAATGATGGGACCAAAGCTTGATTGGGATGAAGAGATCAACGTGGAAGTATTTATTAATGGCCTGTGGAATGTGGCAATAAGCACTGCAGAAGGTGGGTAAAGGAGGGCTTTTTTAAATATGAACAGATGACATTTAAGCCTGCGACACAGACTCTTGAATGGAGCAGTAAAAGGGAGGAACCTCTGTCCTCGCAGACTCGGGAATTCAGTCTGAAAACAGGAATCTCAGGGGCAGAGATTTCCCAGGTATGATCCACAACTAAAACCAACGCTGTTATCAAAACCTCAAGGAGACATCACCCTCCTTCCTTGTGTGTTTGTTTGGTAAATGGCACTTATCGTGTCTGTAATTTTATAATTTATTCAGTGTTTTTCTGTAAATAATTGCCTTTGTTATTTGCTTACTTATAAATATTAATTTCTACATTAATAGTCAAATAATCCTTGAGGCTAAGACGTACTGAAGTCATTCAAACCGACTGAGTCATGGATGACAAATAATTATCCTCATTAATTGAACTGATGTTTTCAACTTCTTGAATGCTAAACTGGTCTCCACTGGAGCAGTGCTGGTGGATTTGTGTATCCATCCCAACAGCCTCTACTCTCTGCCTTCCAAATGTACTGATGTCTCCTGTATTGGAATCTTTTGGGTTCCAGAAGGGTATCCAACGCATTGCTGTGCAATGCGTTGGATATCCTTTTAGCACTCCAGGGTTAAATCTTTCTCTCTTACTGCACCCTAGCTGTGAAATAACATTCTTCTTTACTTGCGTCAAGAACAATATCATTTCATCTTCAGACTGAACCTGCTATCTAATCTGTAAACGGCGAGTTCAGTGCACTGTCCCTCATCCACGTCTGACCTGTTTACAACTAAAGACAGTGCTGTTGTCTAAGCCTCCAGGAGACAAGAACCTCCTGCTTGTTTGTTAATTGCCACTCATTGTGGCTGATTTAATAATTTATTCTGTTTTTTTCTGTAAATCATTACCTATTTTGTATGGTTGCTTATGAATAAGAATTTCCGTAATTACATACAAATAATCCTTGAGGCTAAAACCAGCTGAAGTCATTTAAACTGATTGCATCATAGGGGAGAAATAAATAGTACCATTGATTTAAATTAACTCCTTGATTGCTAAAGTGGTGTCCAACATATTGCAAAACATTCTCTATAGCATGCAAACGGTTAACACGGGAAATAAGAACTGGAGCAATTCTGCATCAAACAAAAAACTACATCGTAGGGACCAATAACAAAGGATTTCAACTGCGGTAGCAGCAAGAGCAGCAACATCATCCTCTGCCCCAGACAATGAAGGGGAATGTGGATGAGAAGAAGAAAGAGGCCATTCTTCTCCACCGTTTCCCTCCCTCCTGAAGTCATGGGTGTGGGACTATTTTTCTCTTCAGGCAGGTACAGTGTAGTCATCAGTGATGGCTCTGTGCAGTCACCAGTGATGGCTCTGTGCAGTCATCAGTGATGGCTCTGTGCAGTCATCAGTGATGGCTCTGTGCAGTCATCAGTGATGGTTCTGTGCAGTCATCAGTGATGGCTCTGTGCAGTTATCAGTGATGGCTCTGTGCAGTCATCAGTGATGGCTCTGTGCAGTCATCAGTGATGGCTCTGTGCAGTTATCAGTGATGGTTCTGTGCAGTTATCAGTGATGGTTCTGTGCAGTCATCAGTGATGGCTCTGTGCAGTGATCAGTGATGGTTCTGTGCAGTCATCAGTGATAGCTCTGTGCAGTCATCAGTGATAGCTCTGTGCAGTCATCAGTGATGGTTCTGTGCAGTTATCAGTGATGGCTCTGTGCAGTCATCAGTGATGGCTCTGTGCAGTGATCAGTGATGGTTCTGTGCAGTCATCAGTGATAGCTCTGTGCAGTCATCAGTGATAGCTCTGTGCAGTCATCATTGATGGCTCTGTGCAGTCATCAGTGATGGCTCTGTGCAGTCATCAGTGATGGTTCTGTGCAGTCATCAGTGATGGCTCTGTGCAGTTATCAGTGATGGCTCTGTGCAGTTATCAGTGATGGCTCTGTGCAGTTATCAGTGATGGCTCTGTGCAGTTATCAGTGATGGCTCTGTGTAGTCATCAGTGATGGTTCTGTGCAGTCATCAGTGATGGCTCTGTGCAGACATCAGTGATGGTTCTGTGCAGTTATCAGTGATGGCTCTGTGCAGTTATCAGTGATGGCTCTGTGCAGTCAACAGTGATGGTTCTGTGCAGTCATCAGTGATGGCTTTGTGCAGTGATCAGTGATGGTTCTGTGCAGTCATCAGTGATGGTTCTGTGCAGTCATCAGTGATGGTTCTGTGCAGTCATCAGTGATGGTTCTGTGCAGTCATCAGTGATGGTTCTGTGCAGTCATCAGTGATGGTTCTGTGCAGTCATCAGTGATGGCTCTGTGCAGTTATCAGTGATGGCTCTGTGCAGTCAACAGTGATGGCTTTGTGCAGTGATCAGTGATGGTTCTGTGCAGTCATCAGTGATGGTTCTGTGCAGTCATCAGTGATGGCTTTGTGCAGTGATCAGTGATGGTTCTGTGCAGTCATCAGTGATGGCTCTGTGCAGTTATCAGTGATGGCTCTGTGCAGTCAACAGTGATGGCTTTGTGCAGTGATCAGTGATGGTTCTGTGCAGTCATCAGTGATGGCTTTGTGCAGTGATCAGTGATGGTTCTGTGCAGTCATCAGTGATGGCTCTGTGCACAATTTGTGACAAGTTAGTTAGAAGGGAAAAGGAGGGAACACACCTTGGCACAACTGCCCTGATAACACAAATGAAACACAGACACCACAACATTTATGTGAAACATGTTAAATCTAAACACTCACCAAAGAAATTGGGCGCCGCTGTTGCTGTACCCCCTGACTCTCCCAAAGGGCAACAAGAGGCAAAGCAGAGATCAAACAGGAAGAAGAACAGAGAAACCCAGCCAGAGGCTAACAGTTCGATGGCGAGCGAAACACCTGGCTCACCATCACCTTTTTTCTCTAGGGTAACTACATCTTCTGGTGAGGTAACTACATCTTCTGGTGATCCACCTCATTCATCTTTACCTCCACCACTGATTGATAGCCATTCCGTTGAAGTCAGGACGTGACAGTTCGTGTCCACCCATTGTACACTCTGTGGTGCATTGACCACACATGGCAGTGGGGTGGAGAAGAATCACAACCAGGACATAAAACGGCATCTAAGGAGATTCCATCCCACAGAATATGCTAAGCTGGTGGCAGGGAGCATTCATCATTATTATTAAACTGTCTGCAAGTTGTCACGTGTACTTAGCGGGAGCAGACAAGGGGCATAGTGACAGCAGCAGTACTTGGTTTCTGGTGGGATTATTTCATATTGGGTTCACTAAGCATCATTGTATTTGGTTACAGTTATGCCAGGTGTTTGATGTGAGTGCAGGTGTGCCCATTGTTCCCAGTCTTTCCCTTATTTATCACACATACTGTGTACATTGCAGTTGCTTATGAGAGGAACATTTCCTTCCTGCTGTAAAGAGAAACATTTATATTTTAACAACACACCTGGTATTTTGGAGGAGGCGCAGGTGGAGAAGCATTATTGGCCAACTTCTTCTTTTCTCCACATATACCTGAAGTGGTGGGGGATGGTTATGGTGCTGCTAGTGTCTCAGGTGCATCACTGGAGCTAGTAGTGGCAAGTGGATCCTTCATCATGCAATATATTGCTGCTGTTGATTCCATTCCCTTTGCTCTGTCTAATCACCCTGCTGTTTAAACAACTCAGCAGCAAGAACAGCAGTCTCAAATTCTGCAAGTACACTGGAGCATTTGACAATGGCCAACACAACATGGCCTGCTGGCATTTTGGTTAAGAGGCCTACAAAAAAAATAAACCATGTATATGGCTTGTTTCTAACAATCCTAAGTCCTACAAATCAATGTTTCCTTGGGCCTAACACAAGACTAATTTCCTACAAGTAATCAATGTTTCCTCATGGCCTGTACCTCTAATAAGTCAAAGTCCTGTAAATCAATGTTTCCTCAGGGTTTGGGCCTTTAACAACAAGTCTAAGACCTACAAATCATCCTCTACAAAATACTCTATCCTGTCAAGTATCAGTCTGCTCCAGTTGCAGCTTACATCAGGGGGTCCATGTCTCTTTCGTGTTACGTACCAATTTCTGATCTTATTTTATATTGTATTTATTTTTTTTTTCATTAACTATTCCCCCAATGCCAGTCAACAAATCCCTCCCCCCCAAAATTCCCTGTTTAACGGTTTCTTTCCCCAGTCTCCACCCACCAACACAAGCACCCTCTAAAGACCCCTTTTATACCATGTCTTATGGGGTTTTTTAATTGTATTTATTTTTTATTAACTGCCCCCCAATCCCAGTAAACACCCCCCCCTTAAAAAAATAATTCTGTGTTTAACTGATTGTTTCCCAGGACTCCACCAACACAGGTACCCTCATGCCCCTTTTATACTATGCCTTTGGGAAACAAAATAACCTTTGCTATGTGTTGTGTGTAAATGTATGTATGTATGTATGTATATCTTTATTTATATGGCGCCTTACAATAGAATAAATTCAATGTTCCCATTGATTTCAATGGAATTAGTTTTCATTTCAGTGCAGTCCTGTACTATGCCTATATGCTATGTGTTCCCGGTTAAAGGGAAGGTCTGGTCAGGTTATCTCACATTTATCTCACTTTAGCGCATCTCACCCAATGGGGGAGAGACACTGAGGTGTGTTATTTTATGGAGCGATTGGGTGAAAGGTCATATTCAATAAGCTATATAGGTGCAATTCTGGAGTAAACCTTCCTATCGGGTACAAATACACGTTCCTACAATTCCCATTGATTAAATTGGGTTTTTATCCTCTTGAATGCTAGACATGGGTTAAAAGACCATTTAAATCACTAGGAAATGTTCATTTGTATCCTAGTGTTTAATTTCATTTACTCCAGAATTTCAACTCTAGGCTATTAAACGACATTTAGGGCGAGATGTTCAGAAAGTGTTGGTAACTGAAATTGTCTGTAATCAGAATAAAAAAGTTCTTACACCACGATCCGTCAATTCTCAGACATGTTTGCATCATTTTTTTGCTTCCAATTCTGCTATCTCCGTCAAAGGGAAAAAGCCGTCTTAAAAGTGGGTGTGGTTTAATCTCCCGTCATAATGTAAGGTATTTTCAGAAAAAAATATTCGTTTGAACGTCATTTTTTTGTCTGATTAACGTCATTTTTTCCTGACATAATAAAAATGGTCTAAACTTGGAGAAGAAAAATTAGTTTCAAAGACAAAAAAAGTCTTTGTTTCTTTGAAAAAATTTTGTTTCAAAGACAAAATGAAAGAGAAATTTTAAGATCAGAATTTTTAACGGCAATGTTCAATGAGATCTTCTTACCGTACCATTATTTTTAATTCTTTAGATGAATTTTCAAACGTGACGGATTTACTTCTGAAAATATTGTCCTTCTTTTACCACCAACTCATGATCCAACAAGTTTTTCATTATGACGACTTTTTGAACATCTCGCCCTTAGTGTATAGGTTCCAGATCGTGACAGTCCAAGTTCAGTCCTCAAGGGCCACCAACAGGCTAGGGTGTAAGGATTTCCCTGTCTGAGCCTAGGTGGGCCAATCAAAATGAATGATCCACTGATTAACTCACCTATGCTTAATCAGGGAAATCCTTACATCCTGGCCTGTAGGTGGCCCTTGAGGACTGAACTTGGACAGCCTTGCTCCAGAGAATCACATAGGAGTTGATCTCACTGGAAAGTTTACCTCACCTTTATCTCACCTTAATGCATCCCTCCCTCCTCCATGTGTAGGCATGTATACATGGAGCAATAAAATCTGTCATGTGAGAAATCTTGTCCCATAAATGTTTATTGAGCTATTTTTAACCTACTTCAAAGGCTTTGACTGAGGAGGAACCAAGCAAAAGAATTTAATGTGTAATGTTAACAAAACAGTTGCAGGACTTGTGTTGATACCCAGGTAGGCAGTATTTTGTATTATACGGTATATTGAACATACATGTATATTTTATTTTAGTTAATTCTTAAGGAATATCTACATTTTTTACTTTTTATAAAGGATATATGAAGGTTGTTTTACTTGGCAGATAATCCTATCCTATACCAAACTTATTTTTCATAAAATAAAAACGTTTACTGCTTTAATTAGATCTAGTGTATTTTCCATTTGCAGTTTCTTTATTAGTTGATTCTGTAAGTTGTCTGACTTAAGGGTAAGTTCACAAAAATGACTTTATGACGTAAGATAAAAATAAGTGAGCTTGGTAACATTTTATCATAAGACGCTGTCCACACATGCAATTTACTTAAAAGGATAGTAATACTTCGTTTTATCTTTATTTTATTTTGTAGGTATTAAAAAAACATGAAGAACGATATAAGTCTTATCCCTTATGGTTTGAAAGATATTCACAAGCAAAGTTTCCCCTCCTGCCCCTTTTACCTAGTGTAAGCAATCTCTTCTCAGATGTAGAATGCAGTCCACAGACCAGACAGATAACAGCAGGGGACAATCTTCTTCCTATGAGATCAATGAAAGCCCTGCCCCCCTTGACAAGTTTTTCAGGTTTTTCCCTTATCTTAATTGAAGATTGTCCCTCTCTGCAGTCTACCTGGGCACCTTCCTTCTGATCTGGCTGAACAGTGTTACATCAGTAAAAGGGGCACGAGGGGGATACTTTGTTATTGAATTACTCTTGAACTACAACTCAGAATGACAGAATTGAAATAACACTCTCCAAAGTCCAAATACTATGATGATTAATTAGAGCTGCTTTTATTATGAAACATTACTATCCCTTTAACATGTATCGTGTAGGAATGGTTGAAAACTTTCACCCTAACAGTGAGAAAAAATGGTACTTTTCACCTTTTGCGGGAAATCCCACAAAATGTGCAGTTTTCCCACTTTTTTCCAATGTGAGTCCCAGCATTGTTCCATTAAACTTAAACCACACATACTGGCCCCCAGCCTTGATCCATTACATTAGAACCACACACACTGCCCCCAGCCTTGCTCCACTGCACTAGAACCCCAGCTTTGTCCCACATTAACCACAGAACCATACATACTGACCACACACCCCAGCCTTTTCTCACTGTAGTCACAGAACCACATACTCTGACCTCCCAGCCTTGTCCTTCTGCACTGGTGACCATAAAATCACATATACTGCTTCCTCAGCTTTGTCTCGCTGCATTGGTAGCAATAGAAGCACACATACTGACCTCTCCAGCCTTGTTCCACTGCACTGGTAACCCTAGAACCACATATACTGGCCCCACAGCCTTGTCCCACTGCACTGCTAGCCATAGAACCATACACATACTGACCTCTCCAGCCTTGTTCCACTGCACTGCTAGCCATAGAACCACACATACTGACCCCACGGCCTTGTCCAACTGCATAGCTAGCCATAGAACCACACATACTGACTCTCCAGCTCTTTTCCAATGCACTGCTGGCTATAGAAGCACACATACTGACCCCACAGCATTGTCCCACTGTACTGCTAGCCATAGAACCACACATACTGACCCCACAGCCTTGTCCTACTGCTCTGTTATCCATAGAACTATACATAATGACCTCCCAGCCTTGTCCCAATGCACTGGTAGTCATAGACCCACACATACTGAGCCCCGGCCTTGTCCCATTGCACTGACAGCCATATAACTACACCGGCTGGGGTGTACAGGTGAAGGTGCACAAGAGCAAATCTGAAAGTTCTCAAATGTGCCTATGAGCAACTATGTACGTGTGTCTATGTGTGTGAACACATTAACGCATGCACTTGCAAATGTGCTGAGTATAAGTGTGAAGGTGCATGTGCAAATATGTATGAAAGTGTATGTGTGCTCAAATATATGTATTAAGCAGATGTGTGTATGTGTGAATGTGTATGCATTTGCCAGCATGAATACATGTGTATGTGTACATTATTGTGTGTGTGTGTTTGTGAGTGAGCTCACACAAATGTGTGTTCAAGTGAATGCTTGTGTGCATTCGACTACGAATGTGCTCATGTATGTAGAAATGTGAGTGTGTGTGGGATTAGCCATCTGTTTTTGGAATAGATATCCCATCAACCCTGGCTGCTAGGCAGCTAAAGATTATAAGAGCCATTTCTCAGAAAAAGCAGGAGAGCTACTTCTGCCCACATCAACATATAAAATGATGATGGTGGCAGGAGTGGGGAAAAAACACGCATTATCCATTAAAAAGAAGATTTACGGGGGCGTTCCCGTACGCTGTAGGAGATGGACGCGTGAGACTCGAGCTCCTAGGCCCAACCGCCCTTTACGCATCGAATATCCTATGTTACCCTTCATGTGGTATGTCTAACACTTAGGGTTGCTTCTAGTGTTCTCTTACATGCCGAATAAGAGGAAGAAAAAACTCCATTTTGGTGACTCTACGCCTTCTACTACTAGCTCGCTGTCACCTTACTTGCTGCGAACTTCCGGCCGCGCAACAGGAGCGGTCGTTTCTACCAGAGTTGGCAGCACTACTCCAGAAGCCGCTTTGAGTCCCGGGACCTCGACAGCCATGGACTCACACCAGCTACTTACCCCTGATGTCCTCGATTCCCTCACTACTAAGGAGGACCTGAAGGCTCTGGCGGGGGATATTAAGGCCTCCTTTCAAGCTATCATTTCTGATCTCCGACAGGATCTCATCTCCCTGTCCACCCGTATGGACGCGGTGGAGGACGCTAACACTGAGTTTTCTGATGCTCTACTTGGCATTGAAAACCAACTTCAAGCTCAACAGGACACAATCTCTACGCTCCAGTATCGTCTGGACGACTTGGATAACAGAGGGCGCAGAAACAATTTGCGTCTCAAGAATGTACCTGAGTCGGTGCCCCAAAAGGACTTATTGGCATTTTTGCAGTCGTTCTTTGCCCAGGTTCTCCAACGCTCTGACCCAAAGGGGATTCTGATTGACAGGGCTCATAGGGCTCTTAGGTCCAGAGGCCCAGGTGACCCTCCTCGCGACATCATTTGCAAGCTTCACTACTACACGGACAAGGAGTCCATAGTACAGGCGTGCAGAAACCAAGCGGCGATTACCTACGCTGGAGTTAACGTGCAAGTGTATCAGGATTTATCTCCACATACCCTCTATCTCCTGAGACAACTGAAACCTCTTACTGAGCACCTACGTTCCCTGGATGTAAAATATAAATGGGGCTTTCCATTTAGCCTTACTGATCAACACAACAATCTTTCGGCTACCTTGAGGGACGTTACTGGAGTGCACGATTTTTGCGCAACTTTAAATATCTCGCAGCCACCTCCATCTGCTGTAAATGTGGATCGTCCCCCGATGCCACTGTTGGAAAAGAATCAGAGGCTGCGCTGGCATTTGGTTGCGGTGTCACCCAAGCGGAAGAAGAGGAGAGATGAGCCTGTTCAAGCTCTGCCTGCAGTTTCCTCAGAGACCTGACTTTTTGGGATGGAGATTGATACTGTCTACCAGATTGGAGTTATGTGATTCCCTGTTCTATTTAACCATCCTCACTGGATCCTTTGGGACCTGGGAGACTTAATTCCATTTCCAGTCCAGCGTTTACTAGTTACTATGCCATGACCTCTTCCTTGGTCATAAAGCTTTTAAGGGTTTACTTTTTGCTCTGTTATACAGACTTTAATGTTCATTCCATAATGTGCAAATGTGTTATTGTATGTTGACAGGTTGTTCCCTCGCTCTGTCGGCAGAACCGGATCATGTTAGTGGCCGGTCTCCCGACAGAGTGATGGAGCAAACTATGTTTCACTTATTGTTTCCCTACTTCCCTTCCCCTTTTGGCTTTATCTAATGTCTTCCTGTGTAAGTGGGGTTTGGATTGTTTGCAATTAACATGTCCTCCCATTGGGGGGCGAGATGACGCCCCTTCGTGGAAGGATGTGTGGTGCGCCCTTGCTGAGGTATTTTTGTATTTTGTGTTTTACTCCTTGGCCCGGCTGTTCCTCCTTCTTATAGGCAATTTGGGATCTATTTACTGTCGGGGGGACAGGGTGGGCCTTGGGTTGCACCAAGCATCGGTCTATGATTTTTTTTTTGTTTTTTTTTTATATGTGGGCTGCTGCATTGAGGTCACTAGCTGGAATATGCTACCCTCGTCCTATTGGGGGCTTGTAAACCTGCATATACTTGTGCTTCTGTTGACCTCCTGCTGGGACGACTGTGCCCTGGCTGACCTAGCTTGTTGTTTCCTGTGCCGCACTCAAATATGTTTTGTTTAAGATTCCTGTGGTATATTTGGGATATTCGACTGTTCAGCTTTATTTTTTGCCTGTTTTGTTATATTGCTTTGGGCGGTTGTGGCTTACTTTCGTTGCCACACGCTTCTCCTTCTACTTTGATTCGTGAATTTCCCTATCCTCTTTCATATCCACTGCACTTTTACTTTCCTTATGACTTGGCCCCTACCGCTCTAGTACGACGTGTATACTCTTCTCTGCACTCTGCAGGTGGAGTCCATGTTGCGGCACTCTTTTGTTTTTCTCCCTTTTTCTATCTGCCCTCCTTTTCTTTCCCTACTCTAAACTTTTCTCCCCTGGTCCTTCTGTGTCTTCTTTCCCTGGTGTGTTTGCCCTTGTCTTCCCTTCCCCTGTCTCCCTTCCCTGTTGTCTATGTTATCGCTTGGAAGCATGTCCTTCTCAGATCTGTGGGTGGCTTTTCCTTAGCATTTCATCCCAGGTGCCTGTCGCTCCGACTCCCTGACCTGAGTTTACATTTATGTTCTGACCTCTTTTGTTGGCTTATTGTCCATTTGCCTACTACTCCTTACCTATATGATGACAACCCCACCAGTTAGAGTCACTTCATACAATGTGAACGGTTTTAACAGCCCACAAAAACGCTCTATGATTCATAGGGAGCTTATTCGTCTCCAGTCTGACATAGTGTTTCTACAAGAAACGCATTGTGCCTCCTCTCATCAACCTAAACTCTCCACAAAACATTTTCCCCAAGTTTGGACTGCCTCTTCACAGGAAAAAAAAAGAGGTGTAGCTACTTTCATTAGTCGGGCTGTTGATTGGTCCCTAATTGATTCCCTAGCTGATCCGGATGGCCGTTATCTTTTTCTTAAGGGGAAAATCGCTAACGTTACTTACACGCTAGTGAATATTTATGCCCCTAATACGTCCCAGTATAGATTCTTCCAATCCGTATATCGTAACCTGTCTGCTTTTGCTGCTGGCTTTCTGATTCTTGGTGGGGACTTTAATGTTGGTCTCACCCCTTCTCTGGATCTTTCATCTCCAGGTTCTGTTCGCTCTCTCTCTACAGGCCGTAATATTCTTACTTTACTTAGGAACCTCTTTATGGTTGATGTCTGGCGCTCTCTTTATCCCGGCGCTAAGGATTACACTTTCTTCTCTCATCCCCATTCTTCTTATTCTCGCTTGGATTATATTTTTCTAAGTCAAGCATTGCTATCCTCAGTTCTATCAGCGGATATACACAATATTTCTATCTCTGATCATGCTCCGGTCTCTGTCAACCTCTCGCTATCTCCTTCATCTTGTCCCACCCGCTCCTGGAAATTGAACACCACATTGCTGTCTGACTCCGCTGTACTTTCCCGGCTCTCGGCTGACTTGGCCCTATATTTTGACACCAATACCACTCCTGATGTTGCCCAGACGACGGTGTGGGAGGCCCATAAAAGCTTCATTCGTGGTTCATTCATCTCTGCTGGAAGTTGGCGTAATAAATGTAGACTACAATTTCTTGACTCTCTTCAGAAGGATATCAGTCATCTTGAATCCATTCACAAACTTTCTCTATCTCCTTCCATCCTCCATAAACTTACTACTCTTCGGGGGGAACTTTCCGCCTACTTGCGGTCTCAATCGCTTATGTCATATATGTGGTTTCGCTATCAGAGGTATTTATTGGGGGATAAATGTGGAAAAACACTTGCTCAATTAGTTCACAGAGATAGGATTCACTCTCATGTTCACTCCATACGTCTTTCGTCATCCTCCTCTGTCTCTGCCCATGAATTGATAGCGGATGCTTTTCGGTCCTATTATAAAGACCTGTATACTTTGAATGGTTCGGAGCCGTCTCCTCCCTCCCTCTCTCAGGCTATTCTGGACTTTCTCTCACGAGCGGATATTCCTCGTCTCCCCTTGTCCGCTATTTCTTCACTTGAAACTCCTATTTCCGATTCGGAAATTCTCTTAGCTCTTCGGTCTACACCAACTGGTAAATGTCCCGGTCCGGATGGATTGCCTGCTTTATATTATAAAACCTTTTCGGAACTCTTGATGCCACATTTGACTCGGACCTTTAATGCTGTATTGGATGGCACCCCTTGGCAACCCTCTTCTTTGGTGGCTCACATTACTGTTTTGCCCAAACCAGGGAAGGATCCGTCGCTATGCAGTAGTTATAGACCGATTTCTAGTGTTGAGCGAGCATGCTCGGCCGATGCTCGGATCGGCTCGACCATCGCTCTGCTCGGCACATGGCGGTACTCGTACGAGTACCGCATGTGCTCGCCCGCCATGTTCGGGTCTCCTCCCCGCACGTTTTGCGGCTGCTGCGCAGCCAATAAACGTGCAGGGAGGCTCTGACATCGGTGTAATGCCAGCAGCCATGTTGGCTGCTGGCATTACACTGATTGGCTGGCCAGAACCCGTGGTCAGGTGCTGTATAGCACCTGACCATCGAGTTCGGCTCAGTCTGAGCCAGGGAGAGCTGAGGATAGGAAGGGAAAGGCAGTGTAGGGAGGAAAAAACAAAAATTGTGACAAAAAAGAACCAAAAGTCCTTTTTAGGACTACTGTGTGTGGGGGCAGCAGGTTATATTGTGTGTGGGGGGAAAAAAACAAAAAAAAAAAAAAAAAAATATTCTGTTTAGTGTGAAAAGTTGCAGATTAGAGCACATTCTGTTTAGTGTGCACAGTTGCAGATTAGAGCACATTCTGTTTAGTGTGCAAAGTTGCAGATTAGAGCACATTCTGTTTAGTGTGCAAAGTTGCAGATTAGAGCACATTCTGTTAAGTCTTCAAACTAAAATATCAAAGTCACGTATTCCATTCAGTGTGCGTCGCCGCAGTTTAGCAGCACATTCTGAGTACTGTGCAGAGTTGCAGAATAGGAAGAAATACTGTTAAGTCTTCAAACTAAAATATCAAAGTCACATATTCCATTCAGTGTGCTTCGCCGCAGTTTAGCAGCACATTCTGTGTACTGTGCAGAGTTGCAGAATAGGAAGAAATACTGTTAAGTCTTCAAACTAAAATATCAAAGTCACATATTCCATTCAGTGTGCTTCGCCGCAGTTTAGCAGCCTATTCTGTGTACTGTGCAGAGTTGCAGAATAGGAAGAAATACTGTTAAGTCTTCAAACTAAAATATCAAAGTCACATATTCCATTCAGTGTGCTTCGCCGCAGTTTAGCAGCCTATTCTGTGTACTGTGCAGAGTTGCAGAATAGGAAGAAATACTGTTAAGTCTTCAAACTAAAATATCAAAGTCACATATTCCATTCAGTGTGTTTCACCGCCGTTTAGCAGCCTATTCTGTGTACTGTGCAGAGTTGCAGAATAATAAGAAATACTGTTAAGTTTTCAAACTCAAATATTAAAGTCACATATTCCATTCAGTGTGTTTCAACGCAGTTTAGCAGCCTTTTCTGTGTACTCTGCAGAGTTGCAGAATAATAAGAAATACTGTTAAGTTTTCAAACTCAAATATTAAAGTCACATATTCCATTCAGTGTGTTTCACCGCAGTTTAGCAGCCTATTCTGTGTACTCTGTACAGTTGCAGAATAATAAGAAATACTGTTAAGTTTTCAAACTCAAATATTAAAGTCACATATTCCATTCAGTGTGTTTCACCGCCGTTTAACAGCCTATTCTGTGTACTCTGTACAGTTGCAGAATAATAAGAAATACTGTTAAGTTTTCAAACTCAAATATTAAAGTCACATATTCCATTCAGTGTGTTTCACCGCCGTTTAACAGCCTATTCTGTGTACTCTGTACAGTTGCAGAATAATAAGAAATACTGTTAAGTTTTCAAACTCAAATATTAAAGTCACATATTCCATTCAGTGTGTTTCACCGCAGTTTAGCAGCCTATTCTGTGTACTCTGTACAGTTGCAGAATAATAAGAAATACTGTTAAGTTTTCAAACTCAAATATTAAAGTCACATATTCCATTCAGTGTGTTTCACCGCCGTTTAACAGCCTATTCTGTGTACTCTGTACAGTTGCAGAATAATAAGAAATACTGTTAAGTTTTCAAACTCAAATATTAAAGTCACATATTCCATTCAGTGTGTTTCACCGCAGTTTAGCAGCCTATTCTGTGTACTCTGTACAGTTGCAGAATAATAAGAAATACTGTTAAGTTTTCAAACTCAAATATTAAAGTCACATATTCCATTCAGTGTGTTTCACCGCCGTTTAACAGCCTATTCTGTGTACTCTGTACAGTTGCAGAATAATAAGAAATACTGTTAAGTTTTCAAACTCAAATATTAAAGTCACATATTCCATTCAGTGTGTTTCACCGCCGTTTAACAGCCTATTCTGTGTACTCTGTACAGTTGCAGAATAATAAGAAATACTGTTAAGTTTTCAAACTCAAATATTAAAGTCACATATTCCATTCAGTGTGTTTCACCGCCGTTTAACAGCCTATTCTGTGTACTCTGTACAGTTGCAGAATAATAAGAAATACTGTTAAGTTTTCAAACTCAAATATTAAAGTCACATATTCCATTCAGTGTGTTTCACCGCCGTTTAACAGCCTATTCTGTGTACTCTGTACAGTTGCAGAATAATAAGAAATACTGTTAAGTTTTCAAACTCAAATATTAAAGTCACATATTCTGTGTAAGATGAAGAAGGCGGGTAAAAAGGGACGGGGAAGTGGACGTGATCCTGAAAGTTCAGGGCGCGGGTCAGGACGCGGAGAAACTGTGCCTGGTGCCAGAGCACAAGAAAGAAAGACATCCACCATACCTAGCTTCATGTGTAATTTTACAGGGCGTCGCAGGACATCACTCTCGAGGTCCGACCACTGCGAACAGGTGGTCGGTTGGATGACAGCTGATACTGCTTCCAGTCGGTTAAGCACCACCCTGTCTTCCACCAAGTCCACTCTCAGTAGCCAAGAGTCTGGTCAACATAATCCTCACTCTGATCATCCTTCCTCCCACCATACACGGTCTGGTCAAAGAAGTGATCCCACACTGGGATATAGTGAGGAGCTCGTCTCATCACCAATCCTTCATTTGACCCTCTCTCCAAGCACGCTTGCAGAGGAACATGACATCTTGTGCCCTGATTCACAACCTCTAGAGGCTACCCAATCTCAAGAAGATGACAGATGTGAACGGCATTTAAGGTCAAAGGAAGTAGTGGATGATGATGATGATGATGAGACACAGTTGCCATTAAATCAACCACTATTTCCGTCTCAAGACCTTGTTGAGGAGAATGTTATACAGTTGTCAATGACTGAGTATGTGGTGGGATCAAGACTTGAGGAGGATGATCAGAGTGAGGAAGTGGAGGAGGACTTGGTGGACGATGAGGTGACTGACCCCACCTGGGAAGGTGTAGAGCCGAGCGATGACAGCAGTCCTGAGGGTGAGCCATCTGCAGCACCGCAACAGGCTGGAAGAGGCAGTGGTGTGGCTACAGAAAGAAGGCGGACCGCACCAAACCGGCCCGCAAATGTTCCACGGAGCACCCCCTTGCGTAAATCTACCTTGCCAAGGGGTAGGTGTTCCGCGGTATGGCGTTTTTTTAAGGAAAGTGCGGACGACAAAAGAATTGTAGTTTGCAACCTGTGCCACACCAGAATGAGCCGAGGCATGAACACTAGAAACCTCACCACCACCAGCATGATCCGACACATGGCATCCAAGCACCGTAGTAAGTGGGAGGAACGCCTGGATCGCCCATCTGTGTCTGCAGGCCACACCACTGCCTCCTCTTCCCCTGTTTTCGGTGCCGGCCAATCGCCTGTCGAAGGCGCAGGCCCGCATACCTCCCGCCCTGCACCTGTAGCATCTGAAGCACCATCAGCGACCACATCCACTTCCCTGTCCCAGCACAGCGTCCAAATGTCGTTACCCCAGGCATTTGAGCGCAAGAGAAAGTACCCAGCCACCCACCCACAGGCCATAGCACTAACCTCACACCTTTCCAAATTACTGGCCATCGAAATGCTGCCATTTAGGCTTGTGGACACTGAGTCCTTCCGCAGCCTGATGGCAGCAGCTGTCCCTCGGTACGCGGTCCCCAGCCGCCACTACTTTTCCCGGTGTGCCATCCCCGCATTACACCACCATGTGTCCCGTAACATCACCCGTGCCCTGACCAACGCAGTTACTGGGAAGGTCCACTTAACGACTGACACATGGACAAGTGCTTGTGGCCAGGGACGCTACATTTCCCTGACGGCACACTGGGTGAATGTCGTGGAGGCTGGGAGCGACTCGGACCCTGGGATGGCACGGGTGCTACCCACGCCGAGGATTGCGGGCCCTACCTCCATCAGGGTTTCCACCAGCACCTACGTTATTGGCTCCTCCTCCTCCGTTTCCACCTCCGAATTCTCTACACACACCGCCACTCCCCCATCAGCCAGTAGCTGGAAGCAATGTAGCACTGCAGTGGGGAAGCGTCAACAGGCCGTGCTGAAGCTGATCTGCGTTGGGGACAAACAGCACACGGCCTCAGAGCTGTTGCAGGGGATTAGTCACCAGACCGAGCAGTGGCTCTCGCCACTCAACCTGCAACCAGGCATGGTTGTGTGTGATAATGGGCGTAACTTGGTGGCGGCTTTGGAGCTCGGCAAGCTCACACACGTACCATGCCTAGCGCATGTATTTAATTTAGTGGTGCAGCGATTTCTAAAAACCTACCCCAATGTGCATGATCTCTTGACCAAGGTGCGCCGCGTGTGTGCACATTTCCGTAAGTCATCAACAGCTTCAGCCGGCCTGTTGAAGCTGCAGCAGCGCTTACAATTGCCAGCTCACCGGCTGCTGTGTGACGTGAGCACGCGCTGGAACTCCACCTTCCACATGTTGGCCCGGCTTTGTGAGCAGCAGAGGGCAGTAGTGGAGTACCAGCTGTTACACGGTCGTCGCCTCTCCGTTCAACTTCCTGTAATCAGAAGTGAGGAGTGGGAATGGATGTCAGACCTCTGTGAGGTTTTACGCAATTTTGAGGAATCGACACAGATGGTGAGCGGCGATAACGCTATTATCAGTGTAACCATCCCACTTCTGTGTCTACTGAAACGCTCGCTGCTCACAATTAAAACCGACGCTTTGCATGTGGAAGAGGTGGAAATGGGGGAGGAAGAGCTTACACAAGGTGATAGCCAGAGCACCCTCACTTCGTCTTCTCAGCGACAATTGGAGGAGGCGGAGGAGGAGGAGGAGGAGGAGGAGGAAGACACGGTTGTCTCCGCTACAGAGGGTAGCCATGGAACTTTAGTTCCATCTCTTCAGCGTGGGTGGGCAGAAGAGGAGGAAGAGGATGAGGAGATTGAGAGTCATCCTCCTGGTGAGGACAGCGAAATCTTGCCTGTTGGTACTCTGGCACACATGGCTGACTTTATGTTAGGCTGCCTTTCCCGTGACCCACGCGTTACACGCATTTTAGACAACACGGATTACTGGGTGTTCACCCTTCTGGACCCCCGCTACAAAGAGAATTTCTCATCTCTCATTCCTCCGGTGGAGAGGACAAGCAAAATGGTGCAATACCAGAAGGTTCTTGTTGAAAAATTGCTCCAAAATTTTCCATCTGACAACGCTGGCGGCAGAGTACGTGCTACCTTGGCCAACCGAGAAGGGGAGAAAAGGGGAGCACACAGCAGTTCCGAGAAAGGCAGGGCAACACTCTCCAAGGCGTGGGACACCTTCATGACACCCCGCCAGCACCCTCACCCTGATGCGCAGCCTAGTGTCACAAGGAGGGAAAAGTTTTGGAAGATGGTGAAGGAGTACGTAGCAGACCGTGTCAGCGTCCTCAATGATCCCTCTGTGCCTTACAACTACTGGGTGTCCAAGCTGGACACGTGGTATGAACTGGCACTCTATGCCTTGGAGGTGCTGGCCTGCCCTGCCGCCAGCGTTCTGTCTGAGCGGGTATTTAGTGCTGCTGGTGGCATCATAAAAGATAAGCGTATCCGCCTTTCCACCGACAATGCTGATAGGTTGACACTTATAAAAATGAACAAGGCCTGGATTTCCCCTGACTTCTCCACTCCACTGGAGGAAAGCCCCGGGGGAACATAAACTCACTTTATATATGTTATTTACAATGATGGGAATACTCTTAATCTTCTCATCCTCCTCCTCCTCTTCCATATGCCCTGGGATATAATTTTTATATAGGGCCAGCTCACCAGCGGGCCCTGTGATATAATTTTTATATAGGGCCAGCTCACCAGCGGGCCCTGTTTGACAATTTTTATATAGGTCAGCTCACCAGCGGGCCTTCTCATATAATGTTTTATTGGGTCAGCTCTCTAGCGGGCCCTCTCATATAATGTTTTATAGCGTCAGCTCACTAGCGGGCCTTCGCATATAATGTTTAGGATGGTCAGCTCTGCAGCAGACCCTCACCCATAATGTTTTAGATGGTCGGCTCAGCGCACGTTTCCCTCTTAATCATGGCCTCAGTTCAATAAAATCAAGGAAATTTTTGGGAGAATTTGCCTCTGTGCACGTTTCCCTCTTAATCATGGCCTCAGTTCTGAAAATCAAGGAAATTTTTGGGAGAATTTGCCTCTGCGCACGTTTCCCTCTTAATCATGGCCTCACTTCCGAAAACCAAGGAAATTTTTGGGAGAATTTGCAGATGATATACAAGTAAATATACAGCAAATATTGTTTGGTAACAATTTTTCGCCTAAAGTCGTTTTTATTTTCCTTTTTGTGTGTTTTATGGTCAGTCTGTAAAAATGGCGTACTACGGGCGAAAGATCGTTCCCAGCAGCGATGTTGGAGTCCAAGATGCATCCAGACATCCTCCCTATGCTGTCCCTGAACCATTTCTGTGGTGTTTCCATCCTTTTCTGCCCTTTTCCTATGGACCAGGCACCCTCCCCTCATCAGAGCAGGGGGTGCCTGGTGTAATGCTCGAGTCCTCCCATTGACTTCAATGGGGCTCGGGTGCTCGGCCGAGCACTCGAGCCTCAGGGGGTGCTCGGTTAGAGCACCCGAACACCCGAGCATTGGGGTGCTCGCTCATCACTACCGATTTCCCTTCTCAATACAGATCTTAAACTATTTGCTAAAATTCTGGCTTCCCGGCTACAACCCTTCCTTCCATCACTTATTGACCCAACTCAATCTGGCTTTGTCCCTGGGAGGGAAACCAGGGACAATATTATTAAGGCTATTTCTATTCTTCATTCGGCTTCTGTCTCGCTGGAACCAGCTCTGCTTTTATCACTTGACGCGGAGAAGGCCTTTGATCGAGTGAATTGGGAATTTATGGAAGCTGTGCTTCGCTGGCTAGGGCTAGGTCCGCGTTTTCTTACGGGGATTTTGTCCCTTTATTTGTCACCTTCTGCTCGGATCTCGGTCAATGGCCTTTTCTCATCGCCTTTTGTTATCTCTAACGGAACGCGTCAAGGTTGTCCTCTTTCGCCCCTACTCTTCGTTCTTACTTTGGAACCTTTACTTGTCTTAATTCGAAAAGATGACCAGATACACGGCATCACCGTAGGCTCTACATCTATTAAGGTAGCTAGTTTCGCAGATGATATCTTGGCATTCCTGACTTCTCCCCATGATTCTCTTACTGCCTTAACGGGCCTTTTATCTACATACGGCAACCTCTCTGGGATGAAAGTGAACTACTCCAAATCTGAAATTTTACCTATCTTTATGCCTAATGCCTTACAAGCTTTTCTACAAGCGGAGCATCCATTTAGGTGGGTGTCTGACTCGATTAAATACTTGGGAATTCATCTTACGCCTCGCTTATCTAATCTTGTTACGCTTAATTTACATCTGCTGGTCTCTTCTTTGAGACAGGAGATATCCTCTTGGAAACATATTTTTGCCTCCTGGATTGGTCGCATTAATCTAGTTAAGATGGTCCTTCTCCCTAAAATTTTATATGTCTTTCGATCTCTTCCTCTTCGTATTCCTTCGTCTTTCTTTACTACGGTTAAACGTTTGATTCACTCCTTTATCTGGAACCAAAAACGGCCTCGAATCCGTCAGGAGATCTTGTTTAGAAACCCTTTGTTTGGGGGGCTAGGTCTCCCAGATTTTTTTCAGTACCATCGTGCTACATCTTTACTGGCCCTTTTAGACTTAGTTCGCTCTCCTCTGGATAAAGATTGGGCAACTCTCCTCCAATCTCTAGTACCAACTATATCTCTTCGACAACTTTTATGGTCCAAATCGGTTAATTTGCCTAAGTGTCTGTTAACCCACCCTATTTTCTGTCATCTTCTTCACACCTGGAAATGCTGTGACAAAGTGGCTTCTCTCAGCCCTCACCCCTCGCCTCTGTGTTCCTTACTGGGCAATCCAGACTTTCCTCCTGGACTAGACAGGGTCGCTTTCAGTAACTGGTCCGACAGTGGATTGGTTGATCTGGACCATTTACTTCCAACTCAATCTGTTCCATCTTTTCAAGCTCTTTGTTCTCAATTTCACTTACCGAAGGTTGAGATTTGGAGATATTTTCAGGTCCGACATTTTTTGATGTCCCCACGCCTCAGACTTTATAAGCCACGGTCTCTCACCTTTTTTGAGAAACTTATTATCTTTGATTCTCCAGTTCCCAAGGGGATCTCGAAACTCTATGCTTTACTTGCAGAAGTTTCTAACACCCGATCTCAGTCCTTTCTCTTACGCTTTAAACTTGCTTGGGAACACGAACTTGATGCTACCATTCCTGATTCTTTGTGGCTCATGTCTTTTAAAATGTGCTGGACCCACGTTAAATGCACTAGGTATCGTGAAACAAATTATAAGGTACTTCTTCGATGGTATCGTTCTCCCTTACTACTCTCTAAACTTAAGACTACTTTCTCGGACCGGTGCTGGAGATGTTCTTCTCCAGCAGCCTCTTTGGCCCATATTTGGTGGTCCTGCCCGCTTATTCGCCCCTTTTGGTTGTCGATACACTCATCTATCACTCAGGTTCTGGATCTCCACCTACCTTTCTCTCCGCAGCTTTTGCTTCTTCATATATTACCAGATCATGGACAATCTCCGAGGATGTCTCATAAGGCTTTACGACAGTGGTTGATGTTGACATCCATTGCTAGGATTTGTATCCCACGTAGATGGATGGATCCGAATCCACCCACTATGTTGGATTGGAGACGTGAACTTTCTCATGTTCTGGAATTAGAACGTCTTCATTCTATTTCTCTCCAAAGGCAGTCCGCATTTCGGGATGAGTTTGCTCCATGGAATCGCTTACTTGAACCTAGTCAGATTTTCTCTGGACCAATGACTGTTGGTCATGCTCCCAGTACTTCCTCTGTAGCCCCCTAAACTCCTTTTGTGTGTTCCCCCCCCACACTTTCCACTCAACTCCTTCCCTCATTTACTCTTCCCTTTTCTTCCTTTTCTCATCTTTCTAGTTGTCTTTCCTTCTTTTCCTATCCTTACTTTTTTCCTCCCCCTATCATGCTCTCAATTTCTTTGATTTAATGACATATCTTATCATGCCTGCAATCCGTGTTTTGCTCATACGTTGTGGATAGCTGAATCTTTGCAGGTTGTTAAAGGCATATCTGTTTGGTTCTGTGCATTTGTATCTATACCTTGTATAGTGTATGTTCCTGCTTCTCTTTACATCCTTGTATGCCTTTTCTTTCATAAATAAAGATTTAAAAAAAAAAAAAAAAAAAAAAAAAGAAGATTTACATCCCCTTCTCTTTCCCTACTACAGAAGCAGTGAACTTACCATCTCCAGACAAGCATGCATGGTGTTCACTCCTGATTGGCTGGAGGTGTATCCAAGGCTGCCCATGTATGACACCTTTAGTATTAACCTGACTCTTGGCTTCGTCTATCCTCATTGAGCAGTAAAGCAGCAGCACATTGCTGAAAAGTCTGCCAGGAAGAGCATTGTACACGGAAGAAACTAGCAAAAACACACTGCAGCATATTGGCTACAAGATTAACATGTTACATTACCTATGCGGTATGAATTAAGGCGTGCAGCATCAGACTTTTTGAAATGACACTGGAAAAAAATTGTTAATAGTTTAGTAGGGTCTTCAGTACTTATCGCAAAGACTGCTGAGTATGGATGTAGGCTTGGAATGGGGATCAGGCATACTAGTAATTTGTACCCAAGATCAAGGACAGTCAGATGTCTATTCTGAAAATTATGTAAGCATTTATATTTATCTAGATGGGAAACTGTACAGATCAGATGAGCCAGTTGGTTCTTATTTGCTGTCATAATCTATGTTTTTTATGTTTCTTCTGTGTTTTTCAATTTAAAACTCCATTTCAGCTCCAAAGATACCCTTACAAATTAAAATCAGCTCTTTAAAGTCTTGGTCATCCTTGTATACTAAAATATTACTGCATTGTAATTTCAGAGGAGGCAACATGTTGTCAGATATTCCATTCAGAAATGTTCTTCTTTGCTTGTGTTCAATTAAAAATACTCTTGAGCTGTTAGGGACCAGGAACCAGGCAGACACAAAAAATATAAAATGCAAAACACTTTTATTAAAATAACAAAAAATAAACAAAACAGAATTGTGATCCAGAAGCATAAACCAAATGATAAGCCAGGGTCAGGAACCAAGACAGTACTCAGCCAAGCCGGAGTCAGGAGCACAGAAGTTTGCAATATTAGAAACTAGACAGTGGATCAGGAGCCAGAAGGGTTGTCAGAGGAAGCCAGGTCATACACAGGTAAACAGGAGCTCAGTAGAATCCACAGCAGCCAGCAACAAGGTCAGCAACAAATACAAGGACAATAAGGAAGTGAGCCAAGCTGCTTTAAATACCCTGGGAGGGTTGGCTGATAATAGTCAGGTGAGTAATCAGAGAGGCCAGCTGAGTCAGCCTGACCCAGAAACTCAGAAGGCAGCAACAATGGATAGCAGAGCACTAGATTAGCTCAGATAGCAGAATCAATAGGCATAGTTAAAGCAGCTCAGCCAAACCTTGACATGAGTCAATTACCAGTAATAAAGAAAGAGGCAGATCATCATAGTGTTGACTGCAGTGTTCATGTCTAGAGTCACTCACAATATCCAGGCAACGTGGTTAAATATTAAGGACTCAGTAGCTCCTTCTAAACCAAAACTGTGTGAACTACGCAAAATACTTCTCTGATTCCAACCAAAAAATGTTTGTGGTCAAAAGCATACTTTATTACATGCCTTATGATTTGAATATAAATAGCTTTATGACAAACTGCTGTATTATTTTAGCACCCCAATTCAAGGCCAATAGAACTTGCAGGTATAAAAATTCCTGATTAGGTAGCTATTGTAGCTTCTGAGAGAGTGAGCAAATCATTAGCTGGTTAAAGTCAGCTGAACCAAACCAGAAGATCACTTAATCTGTTACCCACTCTATAGAGACCAACATATTAGAACACATGGTCTATAGTGTGATCCTCCACATCTCTTTTCATGCTGAAATTTCATTATGATTTTCAGTTTTAATTCTACCATTCAATGAACGAATCAAGACTTCCTGTCTCATTCCATTATGGTTCAGGTGATTCACACCTTATCCGAAAAGCAACACTGTGGTTGGATTGGATTTTGGTTGAAAGTTTTTTTAAATTAAATGTACTATGTACATAATTTAAAGGGATAGTAATACTTTGTTTTATCTTTATTTTATTTTGTAGGCATTAAAAAAACATAAAGAACAATATATGTCTTATCTCTCAAACCTTTATGGCTTCAGAGATATTCACAAGCAGAGTTTCCCCTCCCGCCCCTTTTACCTAGTGTAAGCCATCTCTTCTCAGATATGGAATCTGGTTGTAAGGCTAGACAGATAACAGAAGGGGACAATCTTCTTCCTATGAGAACAATGAAAGCCCTGTCCCCACTTGACAAGTTTTTCAGGTTTTTCCCTTATCTTAATTGAAGATTGTCCCTCACTGCAATCTACCTGGGAACCTCCCTTCTGATCTGGCTGAACAGTGTTACATCAGTAAAAGGGGCGGGAGGGGGATACTTTATCATTGAATTACTCTTGAACTACAACTCTGACGGAATTGAAATAACACTCTCCAAAGTCCAAATACTATGATGATTAATTAGAGTTGCTTTTATTATGAAACATTACTATCCCTTTAAACACACTTCTCACACCCTAATCCAATAAGACTATACCCCAACATGTCTGACAACCTCCATCCAACTTTCATAGTATCCCCCTTCAAGCTCAGAGGGTCCCCCTAAACATCTGAAGACCCACTGCAGCATGTATGAAGCTATACTCATTTAGGTACCAGAGCAGCTGCAGAGTATGTATGTATGTATATCTTTATTTATTTAGCGCCACACAGTGTACGCAGCGCCTTACAACAGACATATGTTACAATAAATAAGAGGGGATAAAATAAGTGCAACATTCATAGAAACATTAGGAGAGAGGTTCCTGCCTCAAGGAGCTTACAGTCTAAATGGGTAGTATAGTAGAGTAGTGTGTGTGTGTGTGTGTGTAAAGGGGATTAGGACTCTGTATGAATGCAAACAATTCCTAAAAATGTAATTAATAAAACTGGGGTCATTAGAATCCAGAGATCCAATTCTCTGTTGCAGATTCTAGAAAGGAAACACTTTAATCATGGTGGCTGTCCTGAGCTCCCTCATCTTCCTAACACCTGTCCTCAGTAGTAGTTCCCTAGTTAAGAGATGGGGCAGAGAGGATCATTGACCAACAACATCCCCCTTATTATCCAAGGGTATCTAGGGGCCAAAATAGTCTTTTAGTTTTATATTTATTTAAGTGCTCACTTCACTGGGTGTCACATGGCATTTTTAACACCTTGAAGGGTTTTGGGGTGGGGGGATCTCCCGATCCTCTCCATAATGCTTAATATCCCCTTCAGCTGTCCTAATGGGTGGATAGAAGGGGAGTGTGTGGCAGTGTATGTGGGAGTGACAATTGACATAATATGCTGCAAACCTCTCTAGCAGTGAGGGAGGGTTAAAAGCCACATTTAAATCAATGATAGTACCTTTTTGATTCCTGTGGCACAGTCTTTTTCCCCTAGAATTGGTCTACTTCAACCTTTGTTCTTAAGGCCCCATGAGTGGTGCTACTGAGTAGTTTCTAAGGCTTTTGTGACTGCTGTGAGTTGATGTTCACCCAGTGGGGCCCAGTCCACCCTCCCCAGGCATTATTGTAGAGGGCGGTGGCTGCAGCATGCAGACAACATTGTGCCTGTGTCTTTCCAATTTTTCTGGGTAACCAATCACATCATTGTTTATTCACAGGTCAGAAATCCTGCACATCCCTCAGGTCTTCAAGTGGATTAATAGACCGGGTCAGCTTAAGTGAAGACCCCAGGACAGGCTCTGAAAAACTTTTTACAACACTATCTTGGGAAAACCAAGATATGTGGTCCTTAACTCTGCCACCTACATTACTGGTGAGGACAGGATTAACCCTTTCTGTGAAGGGTTACATTCTTTGAGTGACAGAAGTGGACAGAGAGCCATGAAGATGAGTAGATTTTCCTTTATTGGCCCATGTTGGCTGCTGGCATTACACTGATTGGCTGGCCAGAACCCGTGATCGGGTGCTGTATAGCACCCGACGCGTGAGTTCGGCTCATTCTTAGCCAGGGAGAGATGCGCTTAGGCAGGGAAAGTCAGTGTAGGGAGAATAAAATTGTTGAAACTCTTTCAAGACCCAAAAGTCCTTTTTAGGACTGTTGTGTGTGGGGGCAGCATTTAATTTTTTTTGGGGGTGGCAGAATTTCAATTTTTTGTGGGGGGGGGCATGTTCTAAGGTGACATTGTACTAGGTGCACAGGGACAAATATTTCACAGTGCAGTGACAAGCTGACATATTCTGTTAGGTGCACAGGGCCAATGATTTTACAACGCAGCGACAAAAAGGGCCATTTTAAACGTGTGCCTAGCCATAGATTATTGTCACATTCTGTTTAGTGTGCAAATTCACAAATTAACGTCACATATTCCGTTCACTGTGCCTAGCCGCAGATTAGCGTCACATTCTGTTTCGTGTGCCTAGCCGCAGATTAGCATCACATTCTGTTTCGTGTGCCTAGCCGCAGATTAGCGTCACATATTGTTTAGTGTGCCTAGCCGCAGATTAACGTCACATATTGTTTAGTGTGCCTAGCCGCAGATTAGCGTCACATATTGTTTAGTGTGCCTAGCCGCAGATTAGCGTCACATTCTGTTTCGTGTGCCTAGTCGCAGATTACCGGCATATATTCCGTTTAATATGAATAAGGCGGGTAAAAAGGGACGGGGAAGTGGATGTGATCCTGATAGTTCAGGACGCGGGTCAGGACGCGTAGAAACTGTGCCTGGTGCCAGAGCACAAGAAAGAAAGACATCCACCATACCTAGCTTCATTTCTCAGTTTACAGGGCGTCGCAGGACATCACTCTCGAGGTCAGACCACTGCGAACAGGTGGTCGGTTGGATTTCAGCTGATACTGCTTCCAGTCGGTTAAGCACCACCCTGTCTTCCACCAAGTCCACTCTCACTAGCCAAGAGTCTGGTCAACATAATCCTCACCCTGATCATCCTTCCTCCCACCATAGAGGGTCTGGCCAAAGAAGTGATCCCACACTGGGATATAGTGAGGAGCTCTTCTCATCACCAATCCTTGATTTGAACCTTTCTCCAAGCACGCTTGCAGAGGAACATGAGATCTTGTGCCCTGATTCACAACCTCTAGAGGGTACCCAATCACAAGAAGATGACAGAGGGGAACGGCATTTAAGGTCAAAGGAACTGGATGATGATGATGAGACACAGTTGCCATCAAATCAACCACAATTACTGTCTCAAGACCTTGATGAGGAGGATGATACACAGTTGTCAATGACTGAGGATGTGGTGGGATCAAGAAATGAGGAGGATGATCAGAGTGAGGAACTGGAGGAGGACTTGGTGGACGATGAGGTCACTGACCCCACCTGGGAAGGTGGAAAGCCGAGCGATGACAGCAGTCCTGAGGGTGAGCCATCTGCAGCACCGCAACAGGCTGGAAGAGGCAGTGGTGTGGCTAAAGATAGAAGGCGGACTGCACCAAACCGGCCCGCAAATGTTCCACGGAGCACCCCCTTGCGTAAATCTCCCTTGCCAAGGGCTAGGTGTTCCGCGGTATGGCGTTTTTTTAAGGAAAGTGCGGACGACAAAAGAATTGTAGTTTGCAACCTGTGCCACACCAGAATGAGCCGAGGCATGAACACTAGCAACCTCACCACCACCAGCATGATCCGACACATGGCATCCAAGCACCGTAATAAGTGGGAGGAACGCCCGGATCGCCAATCTGTGTCTGCAGGCCACACCACTGCCTCCTCTTCCCCTGTTTTCGGTGCCGGCCAATCGCCTGTCGAAGGCGCAGGCCCGCATACCTCCCGCCCTGCACCTGTACCATCTGAAGCACCATCAGCGACCACATCCACTTCCCTGTCCCAGCGCAGCGTCCAAATGTCGTTACCCCAGGCATTTGAGCGCAAGCGAAAATACCCAGCCACCCACCCACAGGCCATAGCACTAACCTCACACCTTTCCAAACTACTGGCCATCGAAATGCTGCCATTTAGGCTTGTGGACACTGAGTCCTTCCGCAGCCTGATGGCAGCAGCTGTCCCTCGGTACGCAGTCCCCAGCCGCCACTACTTTTCCCGGTGTGCCGTCCCCGCCTTACACCACCATGTGTCCCTTAACATCACCCGTGCCCTGACCAACGCAGTTACTGGGAAGGTCCACTTAACAACTGACACATGGACAAGTGCTTGTGGCCAGGGACGCTACATTTCCCTGACGGCACACTGGGTGAATGTCGTGGAGGCTGGGAGCGACTCGGACCCTGGGATGGCACAGGTGCTACCCACGCCGAGGATTGCGGGCCCTACCTCCATCAGGGTTTCCGCCAGCACCTACGTTATTGGCTCCTCCTCCTCCTCCGTTTCCACCTCCGAATTCTCTGCGCGCAGCGCCACTTACCCATCAGCCGGTAGCTGGAAGCAGTGTAGCACTGCAGTGGGGAAGCGTCAACAGGCCGTGCTGAAGCTGATCTGCCTTGGGGACAAACAGCACACGGCCTCAGAGCTGTTGCAGGGGATTAGTCACCAGACCGAGCAGTGGCTCTCGCCACTCAACCTGCAACCAGGCATGGTTGTGTGTGATAATGGGCGTAACTTGGTGGCGGCTTTGGAGCTCGGCAAGCTCACACACGTACCATGTCTAGCGCATGTATTTAATTTAGTGGTTCAGCGATTTCTAAAAACCTACCCCAATTTGCATGATCTCTTGACGAAGGTGTGCACATTTCCGTAAGTCATCTACAGCTTCAGCCGGCCTGTTGACGCTGCAGCAGCGCTTACAATTGCCAGCTCACCGGCTGCTGTGTGATGTGAGCACGCGCTGGAACTCCACCTTCCACATGTTGGCCCAGCTTTGTGAGCAGCAGAGGGCAGTAGTGGAGTACCAGCTGTTACACGGTCGTCGCCTCTCCGTTCAACTTCCTCTAATCAGAAGTGAGGAGTGGGAATGGATGTCAGACCTCTGTGAGGTTTTACGCAATTTTGAGGAATCGACACAGATGGTGAGCGGCGATAACGCTATTATCAGTGTAACCATCCCACTTCTGTGTCTACTGAAACGCTCGCTGCTCACAATTAAAACCGACGCTTTGCATGTGGAAGAGGTGGAAATGGGGGAGGAAGAGCTTACACAAGGTGATAGCCAGAGCACCCTCACTTCGTCTTCTCAGCGACAACTAGAGAAGGCGGAGGAGGAGGAGGAGGAAGACACGGTTGCCTCCGCTACAGAGGGTAGCCATGGAACTTTATTTCCATCTCTTCAGCGTGGGTGGGCAGAAGAGGAGGAAGAGGATGAGGAGATTGAGAGTCATCCTCCTGGTGAGGACAGCGAAATCTTGCCTGTTGGTACTCTGGCACACATGGCTGACTTTATGTTAGGCTGCCTTTCCCGTGACCCACGCGTTATACGCATTTTAGACAACACGGATTACTGGGTGTTCACCCTTCTGGACCCCCGCTACAAAGAGAATTTCTCATCTCTCATTCCTCCGGTGGAGAGGACAAGCAAAATGGTGCAATACCAGAAGGTTCTTGTCGAAAAAAATCACCCTGCTGGTCCTTGCGGGACTAAGTGTCCCGCAGCACTTCCTAGGTTAGTGGTTCACAACTCCTGTCCTCAGGACCCACTAACAGGCCAGGATGTGATGATTTCCTTGTTGGATCACAGGTGAGTTAATCAATGTGAATGAGCCTCTGATCGCCACACCTGTGCTCTAGCAGAGAAGTCCTGGCCTGTTAGTGGGTCCTGAGGACAGGCGTTGAGAACCACTGTTCTAGGCCCTCCCAAATGCCTGTCAATCCAGTCCACCCTTCTACTGACGTGTAGCTGTGACCTGGAGCAATCTTGGTCCAATGCGTGTCTACTAGAGATGAGCGAGCACCCCGATGCTCGGGTGCTCTGACCGAGCACCGCCGGAGGCTCGAGTGCTCGGCCGAGCACCCGAGCCCCATTCAATTGAATGGGGCGACACGAGCATTACACCAGGCACCCCCTGCTCTGATGAGGGGAGGGTGCCTGGTCAATGCCCCCCTTCATCTCCGCAATGTCCCCCTTCATCTCCACAATGTCCCCCTTCATCTCCGCTATGCCCCTCTTCCACAATGTCCCCCTTCATCTCCTCTATGGCATAGAGGAGATGAAGGGGGACATTGTGGAAGAGGGGCATAGCGGAGATGAAGGGGGACATTGTGGAAGAGGGGCATAGAGGAGATGAAGGGGGACATTGTGGAAGAGGGGCATAGCGGAGATGAAGGGGGACATTGTGGAAGAGGGGCATAGACTCTATGCCCCTCTTCCACAATGTCCCCCTTCATCTCCGCTATGCCCCTCTTCCACAATGTCCCCCTTCATCTCCACACTGTCCCCCTTCATCTCCGCAATGCCCCCTTCATCTCCTCAATGCCCCCGTACCTCCAGTCCCTGGTGGTCCAGCGGAGCGTCTTCAGATCTGTGCCTCCTCCGGCACAGATCCCCGCCACCCGAACACGGCGGGCGAGCACATGGCGGTACTCGACGAGTACCGCCATGTGCCGAGCAGAGCGATGCTCGAGCCGATCTGAGCATCGGCCGAGCACGCTCGCTCAACACTAGTGTCTACGCCAGAGACAGACAGTGAGAGCAGTCTGGTAAAGTATAACAGGGGCAGTACTTTCACTTCCCACAGTACTCCACATAACAGGAGAGTGATGTCAATCATCGTCTACGTCACAGACATGGCGCTGCTCTCCCTCTCTGCTCCGGACACATTCAGAGTTACTTTTTACAATACAGCAGGGATTTTCAACTTAGAAATCCATATTTCACAGAAGTTAGACATGACTAACTGTATAGGGTTAGTAAGATATAGGTGAAAGTTCTGCTTTAATACAGATAAAAGCAGGGACACGGTGAGAAGGATATTTGGCCAATCAGAACAATTCTGTAACAAACCACAGCAGCATATTCGACAGATAAAAATTCCCACGGAGTTAATGAGGCTTCAAATCCCTTGAATGCTAGATAGTTCTCTAGAATTGAAGGTGTTACAACAAGTCCCATTTAAATCAGTGAGGATTTGGGGATTATTTTATTTGACCTTTGTGGTGTACGTGATTTGCCCAATCATTGCTCCCCATTTTTTGTACATATGACCAGTGGTGCCACAAGAAGAAATTTTGGAAGGGAGAGTAAAGATGGTTTGTAACTTGTTTAGGTAAGTTTTTAAATATAACATGCTTTAATGCCTCTTTCTCATGCTTTACACCTCCTAACTTCTTTGTCCCAACTGTTCCCTTTTCTCCATCTCCTTTATTCCATAGACCCACTGTTCTCCTCCTGTAATGATACAGAGCTTTCTTAACTCTTGTGTTGGACACCCCTCTGTCTCTGCATGGGATAGGCATAAGGCTGTCCTGAACATAAAACAAGACCAAGGACCAAATAACGTTTGAGCTTTTTTACAGTAGGAAAAATGGGCAGACTTGATGGGCCGAATGGTTCTTATTTGACATCAAATTCTATGTTTCAAAGGGTTAGCCACTGCCGACGTCTATCATGTCATCTGGTTACCCATAAAAGAAGAACTAGCCCACTCTGCTACATGACTAAGAGGAGTATATAAAAAACAAGGGAGCATCCTATACACCTATATATAAGTACAATATGTAAATGCCTAAACCCGTTTTTTATGCAGAGTCCCTAGTTAATATTGGTGTGCAACTCTCGCAGTATATAAGTGCACCTTAATATAGCTATTAAAGGAGCAGTAAACTTTTTTTTTTTATGAAAACACACATTTTACAGAGCTTTTCCTGCTGAATAAAACAAGGTCATTCCCATCGCTGTCAGATGTTTTATTCAAAATTTATAGCAGTTTAAATAATCAGGAAGTGAATTTACTGTATTTTCTTCCAGGAAGTTCTAAATGACAGGAAGTGAATTTACTGTGTTTACTTCCTGATAGTTCTAACTAACAGGAAGTGACTCAGCAGTTTCTATCACATTCTATGGAGAACTGTATGTCTCTGACTTTTCTGACTTTCCTCTCCATTAGAATCTAACAGGAAATCTAATTAGAATTTGACCACTAGAGGGCACTGCTAATGTAAAAAAAACATGGGTTTAAACTGTAATAACTCTGGAAATATAAATCTCTCGGCAGTGGGAGTACCCTTATTTTACTCAATAGGAAAATCCCTACAATATATATTTTTTCATAAAAAAAGTTTACTGCTCGTTTAACCGGCCGTCACTTAACACCCGTCTAACATTTTTTTTTTTTTCAGAAGAATCCGGAGTCCCTGAACGGCGTGCAGTCACGTGGGGATGCGGATTTCCTACATGTACGTCCTCTGTCACTAAGTGACAGCCGCAGAGGACGTACATGTACGTCCATTGTCGCTAAGGGGTTAAGGCATAAATTATGAAACATTCATACAGCCTATAACACAAAGCATTAATTTAAATACGCAAAGAAATGTGTACATAAGCGTTAAGTAGAGGAAAAATCTGTTTAGTTATTAGAAATGTCTCTTTGTATATTTAGTCCATATCTGAAACACAAAATAATAAAAGAAACTAATACATTGTTCTTAATTCATAAATCAATACAGAAAATAGGTTACAATTTCTCCACAAGCAACATTCTTCTTTATTCTGTAAAGGCCAGTCTTTGATCTTGATTATCTGTACTGGCCATTAAGCACAATACCCGTCCTTAGTGTCCCAATGTGACACCGAGTTGTAGTCCCATGAATGAGTTGCCTCGTGCTTTTAAATGGGGAGGGGGGACACCTACGTCCTGAATAAAGTATTGGAAATTACTGGCCTCTGTATCTTCACCTGGAAAAAAAGAGAAAATAGAAAAAATAAGGTAGGGTAGATAGAAAGAATATAAGAGGATAGGAGGTGGAATATGGAGATAAGACATAGACATCACTCCACATAGCCATGATCACCTATCTCCCTGGGTTCTTCTTCTCCTATCATATATAAAAAATATATCCCGTTATTTATAGATAAATATATAAAGATATGAGAAAATATATGGTCATGAAATACACCTAAATAAAGTTCTCTTTTTGAGTGAAACATAATATATGTATAGATTTTCTATGTATTTTGCCAGTTAAGGGCTTACAAGCTCAATGTGCATCTTTATTATTATTATTAATCTTTATTTATATAGCGCCAACTAATTCCGCAGCACTGTACAATTGGGAATAGACATATAGAGGTATTAACCCCTTAACGACCCTTGGCGGTCATAGTACGTCAAGGGTCGATTTGACTTAACGACCGATGACGTACTATGACCGTCATCGAGTTCCGGGCTCCCCCCGCGGCTGCACGCCGTTCGGGGAGTCCGGAACGCAACGGAGCAATAAAAAAAAAATTGCTCCGTGGTCGTTCAGTCGGATCACGGCGCGGATTCCCCGGTCCTTAAAGGGTTAAACAGTGCAATCAAATGTGGAGAACAGCAGGATAAGAGGGCCCTGCTGGTGAGATCTTACAGTCTAGTGGAAGGTGGGTTGGACACAGAAGGAGTAAGTGCTATTGGGTGTAAGTTTCTCCTGCCACATGAACTGCCAGTCAGAGGGTGGGGGAGAGAAGTGCTATTGACTGCAGTGGTCCAGGCAAGGGGTGATTCTTAGTGATAATGTTTATGGAGGAAGTTGATAGTCTTCCCTGAAGAGGTGAGTTTTCAGGGAGCGTCTGAAGATTTGAAGGCTGGGGGAGAGTCTGATGGGGCGGGGGAGGGAATTCCACAGCTCAGGTGCAGCACGGGAGAAGTCCTGTAGGCGGGAGTGGGAGGATGTGATAAGAGCTGTGGAGAGCAGAAGGTCATGTGCAGAGCGAAGATGGCGGGCGGGAGTATATTTGGAAATGAGAGATGAAATATAGGGGGGTGCAGTGTTAGTGAGGGCTCTATAAGTTAGCACCAGAGTTTTGAATTTTACTCTGTATGCTAACGGGAGCCAGTGTAGGGACTGACAGAGGGGTGTGGTGTCAGAGAAGCGATGAGTGAGGTAGATTAGTCTTGCAGCAAAGTTCATTATGGACTGTAGCGGGGTTAGTCGGGTGAGAGGAAGGCCAATTAGTAGTGAGTTACAGTAGTCAAGACGGGACATGATGAGTTCCATTTGTATTGTATATTGTATATTTTTATTTATATAGCGCCAACTTTACAGATTACATTTAATATAGAAGAGGTACAATAAGTGCGGTGATTAAGTGCTTATATAGGCAGTCATAAGGGGAACAACAGGTGAATGTACATTAGGATAAGAGGTCCCTTCCCCATAGAGCTTACAGTCTAAGTATATGATGGGTGACATACAGATACAAGCTGGTAGAGGAGGAAGTGCAGTGTTTGGCTTATGATGATAATAATGATAATGTTTCCATATTACGCTGTTGCTAGAGATAAAAGGTGCTCTTTTAGTTTAGATTTAAAGTTGTTGAAGGTTGAGGCTTGGCGAATACTTGGTTTCAATCGTGAAACAGTGATAGTGGTTAAAGGGGCAGAGAGTCGTCCACCATGTGTGCTGCGTAGAGGACATGCAGGAATATGGTGGGATATCAAAGATGAACTATAAGGTGGGGACAAGTGATGGAGAGCCTTGAAGGTAATGAGGAGGATTTTGAATGTGATACGCTGCTTTATGGGAAGCCGTGACAGTGATTTTAAGAGTGGTGGCGTGATAGATTTTTATATTATTTTTTATTAATGTATTTAGATAGGTTATTTTTACAATCTATTTTTATGAGGGGTACAGTCGGTCAGCAATAGTCTGCTGCCTTATTATGTGGCATACACACATGCATGACTGTCCCTTTATATGTGGCCCCTGTGATAGTCATTGGATTCACATTTAGGTCACTTTATTCAGCTCTTACTGCTGGGAAAAGTTCAACTTGGTTCTCATTGGTAATAATGGAAGTCAGGCAGTCTGTAACAGTGTGGAATCACTCACTTTTTTAATTGAGAGAGCACTATCAGTACTAAGTTCAGTCACTCACTTCTAAAGGATTGCATTTGCAATGAGATACAATTTAAACCAAAGTTATTTTTGATTAATAAAAAAAAAGCATCAAAGATATGAAAAAAATGCATTTTATTATGATTTGGTCCATGATTGCGATGACTCAAGTAGGGAACTTACCATAAACTACCTCAAAATGTTTTCACCTGCTCCTTCAATTTTGAAACCACCATATATGTATAGATTTAACATATATTTTTGGTGTTACAGGGCTCGGTTTATACAGTGCCCATTATAGTTTCCAAACTGGAGATTTCCAGAATTGGGCTTAAATATAAATCTTAAAACAAAAAAATTAAAATTACCCACAAAAGTACATATTTTTGAAAGGTACACAACATTTCAAGTCTATAGAGAGTGCCCTGTAAATAAAGGTTAAAGGGATAGTAATGTTTCATAATAAAAGCAGCTCTAATTAATCACCATAGTATTTGGACTTTGGAGAGTGTTATTTCAATTCTGTCAGAGTTGTAGTTCCAGAGTAATTCAATGACAAAGTATCCCCCTCCCGCCCCTTTTACTGATGTAACACTGTTCAGTCAGATCAGAAGGGAGGTGCCCAGGTAGACTGCAGAGAGGGACAATCTTCAATTAAGATAAGGGAAAAACCTGAAAAACTTGTCAAGGGGGCAGGGCTTTCATTGTTCTCACAGGAAGAAGAATGTCCCCTGCTGTTATCTGTCTGGTCTATGGACTGCATTCCACATCTGAGAAGAGATGGCTTACACTAGGTAAAAGGGGCGGGAGGGGAAACTTTGCTTGTGAATATCTCTCAAACCATAAAAGTTTGAGAGATAATACTTATATCATTCATGTTTTTTTAATGCCTACAAAATAAAATAAAGATAAAATGAAGTATTACTATCCCTTTAAGCTCAGCACCCTTTTCCCTGTCGCCATATCCCTCTTACTATGTATCCTGTGTTAAGTGCCCCAGTATTACAATTTGATGCATTTTTCTGTGTTTCACTGTATTTATAGTATACTCAAATAGCTTCCAGCTATTGCTGAAACAACAAAGGAATACTGTGAATGTTGATTGACCCCTCCTTGGAAACAGTTCCTTTTCAAAGTATTTTGCTTAGCTAGTATCATCAGCATGATGTGCTAGAGGGGTATGAAACACACTGGAGAGCAATGCTTTGGATACACCCTCTGACACTCATAGGGTTAAGCTCAGATAGTAGGTCTGACTGTACTTCTTTTTTTTGCTCTACACATATTGCTTACTGTATCAGCATCATTTCCCTGACATCCACAATAATTTGCCCTTAACCTCTAGAGGGGTATCCAGTTCATTGAAAAGCAATGCATGGATACCCCTCTGGCACTAAAAGGGCTAAATTGTGTGCAATGTGGTCAGATGAAACAAATGATTTTTATATAAGAAGACTACTTTCATACCTTAATTGTCGTGTTCACATTTTCCAGTGTGGGTCTGAAACTATCTTTACTGGAAGACAGCGTGCTCCCAGGGATGCCTGTATAGATAGAGACAGAGAGTCAGAAACACCAGTCTGGTGTACTAAGCACAACCAGAACAATACTGTTGGGAAACCTGCTGCAATACTATTAACCAAAAGCCCCAGATCCACATTGATGAAGATTATAAAACATTCAGTGTTAGAGAGGTCTTCATCACATAGTGAAACAAAGCGCTGGACAGTGAGGGTTTTTATTTGTCCAGTGTGCTTCAGTTGATTTTTGACACTGTGACACAGACAAATATATGAGTCTGTCCCTCCTCCTGCAGGGTGGCACAGGTATAAGGAACTACAAGTCTACAGATCCCCTTGTTTAAAGTGACACAGTGATGGAGACAGAAGAAGCTACGAGTCTGTCTCTTCCCATTCAGGGTGACACAGTGACAAAGACAGAAGGACTTATTAGTTTGCCCCTCCTCTGGCAGGGTGACACAGTGACAAACGCAGAAGGAGTTATTAATTTGCCCCTCTTTCTGCAGGGTGACAGAGTGACACAGACAGAAGGAGGTATGAGCCTGTCCATCCCCCTACAGGGTGATACAGTGACACAGACAGAAGGAGATATGAGCCTGTCCATCCCCCTACAGGGTGAAAAGTGACACAGACAGAAGGAGCTATGACTCTGTCCCTCCCCCTGCAGGGTGATACAGTGACAAAGACAGAAAGAGCTATGAGTCTGTCCTTCCCACTGCAGGGTCACAGTGACACAGACAGAAGGTGCTATGAGTCTGTCCCTCCCCCTGCAGGGTGATACAGTGACAAAGACAGAAAGAGCTATGAGTCTGTCCTTCCCACTGCAGGGTCACAGTGACACAGACAGAAGGTGCTATGAGTCTGTCCCTCCCCCTGCAGGGTGATACAGTGACAAAGACGGAAAGAGCTATGAGTCTGTCCTTCCCACTGCAGGGTCACAGTGACACAGACAGAAGGTGCTATGAGTCTGTCCCTCCCCCTGCAGGGTGACACAGACAGAAGGAGCTATGAGTCTGCCCCTCCTACAGCAGGGTAACACAGGGACACAAATAGGAGGAGCTATGAGTCTGTCCCTCCTCCTGCAGGGTGTCACAGTGACACAGACAGAAGGGGTTATGAGTCAGCAGGGTGACAGTGACACAGACAGAAGGAGATATGGGTCTGTCCCTCCTCCTGCAGGGTGACAGTGACACAGACAGAAGGAGAGATGAGTCTGTCCCTCCCCCTGCAGGGTAACACAGTGACACAAATAGAAAGAACTATGAGTCTGTCCCTCCTCCTGCAGGGTGACACAGTGACACAAACAAAAGGAGCTATGAGTCTGTCCCTCCCCATGCAGGGTTACACAGTGACACACACAAAAAAATCCATTGATGTGTCCCTCCTCCTAGGGTGAGACAGTGACACAGATAATAAACTTTGGGTTTGCCCTTCTCTCTGCATGGTGACACAGTGATATGCAGAATGAGCTGTGAGTCTTTCCCTTTCCCTGATGCAGTGACACATACAGACAGGGGAAATTAGTCTGTCAGGGTGATATGATCATATATTTTTGCTGTTACCAGATGAACAAATTAAGAACAGTGTTTCTAAATGAGTGTATCATAAACATGTCAATGTTGTCAGGTCATTGCACTGATGGTTCATGTACTTACTCTTGTCTCCTTGTAAGTCCCCCTCATTCATTTTATTAAATCCACTTTTAGCATTCCATTCATCATCATTATCTTCCTCGTACCAATTATCCTCTTGGTCCTTGGAGAATGGTTTCCTACCAAACAAACAGAAAAAAACCCATGACATTCACTCAGCTAAACAGTTCCAGGATACACACAGACATGATTACATGCCACACCCACTCAAAGGTTTAAATTGGGATTGTTAACCCTTTAAGTGCCAGAAGGGTGCACTGCACATTGCAAAGCAATGCATTGCGTGACCCTGTAGCACTCAAAGGGTTAAACCCCATCATACCATTCCTGACCTCAAGAGTTTTAACCCTATGAGTGTCAGGGGGTACCCCCTGGCACTCAAAGAGTTAAGTCACTTGCTGAGCCTAATTGCTTGAGATGTCTTAAATGCATTGCAAAGATGTCTGTAGCATTCAAATGTCTCCTTCTCCTTCATTATATCTCCTCTTCATATTATGAACATAGACGATAGTAACTTAGTAAATTAGGTTGAAGAAAGACACAAGTCCATTAAAGTGTTAGTAATGTCTAAAAAAAACTTTTTTTGCATGTAGAAGAGCTTAAAAAGCTGATGTAAATGCAAAAAAACGTATCTCTCAAACCGCTATAGTTTAAGAGATACGGGCGTTTGAAGTTTGATTTCTCCTACTGACAGCTGTAAAACGTGTGCCTGAACACTAGGCCTGAACACTAGGCACAAGTTTTAGACCATTCCAATGAAGGGATTCCATGTAAGTAACGAGATCTCGGCACTTCTCAAGCGCCTCCGTGTCGACCGACACGAATCTCCTGCTGACAGCTTTACAGCTGTCAGTAGGAGAAATCGTACTTTAAATGCCCGTATCTCTTAAACCATAGCGGTTTGAGAGATATGATTTTTTTGCATTTAGATTAGCTTTTTAAGCTCTTCTAAATCCAAAAAAGTTTTTTTTAGACATTACTAACACTTTAAGTTCAACCCTTGCCTCATAATCCAGTGACATGAGAACTATATAGCCTTCCTGATCAGCCTACTGATACACAGTATAACTCTGTATGTTCCCTTTTTAAAGAAATGTATCCATTGTATCTGCCATAACCACCTCCTTGGGCAAATACATAATATTGAGAGGTGTTTTAGTGGGTTGGCATTTAAACCCATATAAGTAAAACCAATGAAAAAAGAATTAGAACACACTCCGTGAAAAAAAGGTTTACTCAGAAAGCCTAGTGTTATAATAACATCCGTCTCTCCCTTCATTATCCTTTCCAATAACCTCCAAACTTACAAGTCAGGATTCGAAAGTAGGAAAAGGGAAATCCACAGCTTGACTTCCCTTACTGTACTGCTTATCCACTTTCATTGCCACTATAGCCTCTAAAAGGAGAAGATGTGCCCTGAAAGGATGATCTGCAGATATCTAATAGCCAGTGCAAACCCTGGGACATGAAATTAGAAGGGACTGCTGCACATTGTTCTCACAATTTCTTGTGACTTCTTGCTCTAAACAGGAGAAGTCCCACGGTGACAATAATAATGAACAGGACTGCGATGGCTGCTCCAACTCCGCCGTAGACTCCTGCTTTAGACATCTGTCCCCGACACTGTGGAGATGTGTATATGTAAATATCTGTGTCTGGACATCTGTGAAGAAATACAAAATTAAACTATAACAGTACAACTAACATGCACAACTTTACAATGATAGATTATCCATAACTGCACCAAATTGCTAACATATCCTACAAGCAGAGGATCTGATAAGCTTCTGAATGGCACCGGACTACATAAACCAAGACTGGAGGATGATGTTTTAGGTATAAGCATTGTCAAGATGGATTAAATAATGAAAAGCTTCAAGTGACTGGCCTCTACTTTACTTAACCTGAAGAAATCTTACCTACCAAACCTAGGTAGTCATCCATCATACAGCTTTATTCTACGTAACAGAAACACTTACCTCAAATTAAATTGAGAAAACGACTCAAGTCCATCAAGTTCATTCTTTGCCAACTCCATGTTGGGTGTTAGTCTGTTTACCAGAATGTCCTGTTTTACCTACTAAAGCACAGTGTGTCCCTGTATGTTCCCTTCTTCTAGATGCAGTAATGTGCAAAAGTCTTAGGCAGGTGTGAAAAATCGCTGTGGATTAAGTATGCTTACAAAAATAGACACGTTAAGGTGGAACTACCGCCTTTAAGAAAGATGTCCCCAAATAATTCCTCATCTGGCGACTAGCTGATCAGTAGTGCTAGTCGCCAGAATTATTACCTCCTTAACGTGAATTATCCACTGCTCCGGGACTGACATACAGGACGGAGCGCAGACATCTTTCCATAGTGACGTCTGTTCACCTGTTATCACGGTGCCCGTGATTGGCTGCAGTTACTTGTCTGTCACCAGTAGGGGGCTTCTATTGGCTGTCTGCAGATAGCCCGCCTCTTATTGACTATTTAAACCTGGATTGGGCACCCTTTGAGTGCCCTTTCGTGTTGTTTCTGACCTTCTTGCTATCACTATGCTAGTGATAGCTGGGCCTCTGTTCCAGTGTTCCTGAGTTCCTGATCTCATGTGTTCCTGAGTTCCTGATCTCTACTGTTCCAGTGTTTCCTGCATGCTGAAGTACTTCCAGTCCTGGTTCCGGCCTAGTCTCTGGTGTTGCAGTTCCTGCTGATCTTCTCTGCTGTTTTCTGACCTGACTGATCGTTGCTGGTTCCTGTCATCTCATCACCTGTCTTCAGTATCCTGGCGACCTTCTGCCTGGTCGCGTTGGTGACATTGCTACAATTCCGTGTTGGTCCCAGCGTGCGGACGCTGGTTTGCTCCCAAGCCTTGCGGCTATACAAACTCGCTTGTTACACCAGTGTGCGGTCACTGGTTTGCTCCAAAGCCTATCAGCTATACAAATCTGTGTTGGTCCCAGCGTGCGGACGCTGGTTTGCTCCTAAGCCTTGCGGCTATACAAACTCGCTTGTTACACCAGTGTGCGGTCACTGGTTTTGCTCCAAAGCCTATCAGCTATACAAATCTGTGTTGGTCCCAGCGTGCGGACGCTGGTTTGCTCCTAAGCCTTGCGGCTATACAAACTCGCTTGTTACACCAGTGTGCGGTCACTGGTTTGCTCCAAAGCCTATCAGCTATACAAATCTGTGTTGGTCCCAGCGTGCGGACGCGGGTTTGCTCCTAAGCCTTGCGGCTATACTCTCGCTTGTTACTCCAGTGTGCGGTCACTGGTTTGCTCGCTAAGCCTAACGGCTATACTATTCAGTGTTGTTTCCAGCGTGCGGACGCTGGTTTGCTCCAAAGCCTTGCTGCTTAACGATTCTGCTAATTTGCCAGTTCCATCTGACTGCTGCTATTATCTCTGGGCTGCCCTGCCCGGTATTGGTAAGGCCGGTAGAACCTTTTGCCACATTCCATCTGAGGTTGCCTTACCCGGTATTGGCAGGGCCGGTAGAGCCTACATTGTGTATCTATTGAGGCTGCCTTGCCCGGTAATTTGGTAAGGCCGGTAAACCGTTATGCTATTCCATCTGCAGGTTGCCTTACCCGGTATTGGCAAGGCCGGTAGAGCCTAAAGACTGTCCTGTCCGGTATTTTGACAGGACCGGTAGAGTCGGCCTTCTGTCTGTGCTATATTCTGTATATATATATTATGTATGTTATTGCCATCCTAAGTTATCATTTATTATTTCAATAAAATTGATTTTTTTTACCTAAAACTTGTGTCTGAGAGTCATAATAAACCGTGACACCTGTGCTGTCAGTCCCAGCTGGCTCCAGGAGGCGTTGCTAGGAGCCGTTCGGCTCCAAAAGGGACTGACATCGCAGATGCACAGACGTCACTTTGGAAAGATGTCTGCACTCCGTCCTGTCTATCATTCCCAGAGCAGTGGATAATTCGCGTTAAGGAGATAATAATTCTGGCAACTAGCGCTACTGATCAGCTAGTTACCAGATGAGGAATTATTTGGGGATATCTATCTTAAAGGTGGTAGTTCTGCTTTAATAGTTTATAGTTATCAATTAACAAAATGATAGTGAGTGAACAGTGAAAAATCTAAATCAAATCAATATTTGGTGTGACCACCCTTCACCTTCAAAACACCATCAATTCTTCTAGATACACTGGCACACTATCCCTTGAAGAAGCAGAAAGAAATGGGCAACCTTGAGGACTGTAGATGGTAGTGGTCAGCCAAGGAAACTTAGTGCAGCAGATGAAAGACCTGCTTACTTTTCTTTGTAATCTGAAGATGTCCAGCAGTGTCATCAGCTAAGAATTGGAAGAAAACAGTGGGACCCTGGTACACCCATCTACTGTCCGGACTGGTCAGAAGTGGTCTTCATGGAGGACTTGCGGCCAAAAAGCCATACCTCTGATGTGGAAACAAAGTGACTCAAATTTGCATGAAAACACAGGAACTGAGGTGCATAAAAATGGCAGGCAGTGCTCTGGACTGGTGAGTCAAAATTTTAAATATTTGGCAGTATCAGAAGGCAATTTGTTTGCCGAAGAGCTGGATAGAGGTACAACAATAAGGGTCTGCAGGCAACAGTGAAACACGGTGAACAGTGGCGTAACATTAGGGGTCGCAGGGGTCGCACCTGCGACCGGGCCTGTCACTCCAAGGGCCCGGCCGCCCCCTACGAACCCATCGCCACTCGCCCGTGCCCGCAGCAGCTCAGCTGATCTCCCGGAGCTCTAGTAATGCAGAGCGCTGGGAGATGACATCATCTCCCAGCGCTCTGCATTACTGAGAACCGCGCGGGAGCGGGTGATGGAGGTAGAAGATGGACATGGGGCAATGTGAAGATGGGGGGGTGCCGGGCCCATGGCAATTTCTGCACCAGGGCCCGGTGGCTTCTAGTTACGACACTGATGGTGAAGGTTTCTTGCAATTTTGGAGCTGCATTTCTGCAAAAAGAGTTGGGGATTTGGTCAGAATTATTTGGCTCCTCACTGCTGAGAAGTACAGGCAGACATTTGTCCATCATGCAGTACCATCAGTGAGGCATCTGATTGGCCCCAAATTTATTCTGCAGCATGACATAGTAACATAGTAGATAAGGCTGAAAAAAGGCATGCGTCCATCAAGTCCAGCCCATACCAATAACACCCCTGTTGATCCAGAGGAAGGCAACAAAAAAGCCCTCTGGAGCAATTTCCAGTGTAGGGTGTGTGTGTGTGTGTGTGTGTGTGTGTGTGTGTAGGTGTGTGTGTGTGTGTGTGTGTGTGTGTGTGTGTGTGTGTGTGTGTGTGTAGGTGTGTGTGTGTGTGTGTGTGTGTGTGATTATTCCTTCCTGACTCCAACTGGTAGTCAAATAGTTCCCCGGCTCAATATCCTATTTGCTTTGAAGCCATCTGTCATAACTGTCAATATTGTTCTGTGCTAGATAGGCATCCATTGCTTTTTTGAATGCAGTTACATTATCTGCAAGCACAACATCCCGAGGCAAAGAATTCCATAGCCTTACCGCCCTTACTGTAAAGAATCCCTGCCTGTGTTTTAGTCGAAAGCGCCTTTCCTCAAGTCTTAATGGATGACCTCTTGTTCTTAGCTCAGCTCTTTGCATAAATAATTCATTGGATAGTTCTTTGTATTGACCTTGAATGCATTTGTAAATGGTAATCATATCACCTCTTAGATGTCTCTTTTCTAATGTAAACAAACCCAGTTTGGCTAGTCTCTCTTTATAACTCAGATCCTCCAATCCCTTTATCAGTTTTGTTGCACGTCTCTGCACCTTTTCCAGTTCAGTAATGTCTTTTTTTAGAACAGGCGCCCAAAATTGTACTCCATATTCTAGATGAGGCCTAACCAAGGATTTATACAGAGGTAGGATAATATTAGCATCCCTTGCTTCTACACCTCTTTTTATGACCCCAAACATACAGCCAAAGTCATTAGGAATCTATCTTTAGCGTAAATAAGAACAAGGAGTCCTGGAAGTGATGGTATGGCCCCCACAGAGCCCTGATCTCATCATCATCAAGTCTGTCTGGGTTTACAGGGAGAGAGAGAGAGAAGCAACTGAGGGGCCTAAATCCACAGAAGAACTGTGCTTTGTTCTCCAAGATGTCTGGAACAACCTATCTGCTGGGTTCCTTAACAAACTGAGTGTAAGTGTACCTAGAAGAATGTATGCTGTTTTGGATGCAAAGGGTGATCACACCAAATATTGATTTGAATTATGTTTTTCTTCTGTTCCCTCACTATGTATTTTGTTAATAAACTATTAACAGGTCTATTTTTTAAAGCATTCTTGCTTTACAGCATTTTTTCACACTGCCTAAAACTTTTTCACATTACTGTATATATCTAATCTTCTCTTTAATGCATCCATTGTATCTGCCATTGCCACATTTTTGGGGAAAGAATTTAACAGACCTTTGAAAAACCCCTTTCTCTTCTGCAGTTTCAACCTCCTTTTCTCTAATTGAAAGGTGTGACCCCCTAGTTATTTTATCAGGCCTTGGAATGAAAAGCTCCCCATAGATCCTTGCATTGACCTTGCATATATACTGTAACAAAACCTTTTCTTAGCCACCTTTTCTCTACAGTACACAAACCATGTCTGGCTAGACATTCTTCAGTTCCTCCAATCCCCTAATTAATTTAGTTGCTATTCACTGTACTCCGTCCTGTTCTAGAATATCATATATCTATATATTTACTGTGTTTAACAGAAGGACCTACCTAGGTGGGGGTCCATTTGTTACACACAGTAAATATATAGATATACCTGATGGCAGTATGATGGGCTCCTACCTAGGTAAGTGCTTCTGTTACACAGTAATTATATAGATATACCCGGCCGCAGTATGATGGACTCCTACCTAGGTAAGTGCTTCTGTTACACAGTAATTATATAGATATATCTGACTACTGTATGATGGGCTCCTACCTAGGTAAGTGCTTCTGTTACACACAGTAATTATATAGATATACCTGACTGCTGTGTGATGGACTCCTACCTAGGTAAGCGCTTCTGTTACACACAGTAATTATATAGATACACCTGATTGCTGTATGATGGACTCCTACCTAGGTAAGTGCTTCTGTTACACACAGTAATTCTATAGATATACCTGACTGCTGTGTGATGGACTCCTACCTAGGTAAGCGCTTCTGTTACACACAGTAATTCTATAGATATAACTGATTGCTGTGTGATGGACTCCTACCTAGGTAAGCGCTTCTGTTACACACAGTAATTATATAGATACACCTGACTGCTGTATGATGGACTCCTACCTAGGTAAGTGCTTCTGTTACACACAGTAATTTTATTGCATTCCACGGAGACTTCATATTATGCTTAATCTTTCCCACTACTCCAAACAGCAGCAGAGGAAACTTTTTATTTATACAAACAATCAAAGAAAACTGTATGGTATTCTCCTCCCTCTAGGCAGTCCCACACTCTCTATAAAGGGTGACGCCTTTTGTGACTCCTCCTCTTTCTCTGCTGCTCCCAAACAGATGAGTATTACTTTGTTCTTACTTGTATTTGTTATATTGCTATGTGTATTTATTGGGCTTGCCCCCAGATTGTGGCCCTGTGGTTATAGCCCCTGCACCTACCAAATATCGGTATGGTGCTTATGAACTGTGTTTCATCCCTGCTTCTGAGCCCACACTAGTGTTTCTTTGGTCTGACACTCACTGGGGTTTTTAGTGCAGTACATCCTGATACTGGTTGGGTTTTGTGGTCCTCGACGCTTCTGCGCCGTTGTTTGCCTCTTTGTCCTTATCCCTGGTGGTCTAGTGCCGTTCCCTTTGGTTTTCGCCTGGTCCCGGTTCTCTCTTCCGGGTTGTGTCTGTTTCGCGGTCCGCGCATGCGCAGTACAGCTTACCCGGCGCTTCCGGTTCTTGGGGCCGCATTGCGCAGGCGCGAGGCGGCGGCCATCTTGGTACACCCGCCTCGCGTCTGGTATCTCTGTGGAGCGGCGTTTGGATCGCTCCTCTTTGGGAGATTGGCGTTTCGATTGGTTTGGGTTGGTTCTTCCCATTGAGTCGTTTCCCTGCTGCAGGTTTACAACCTTTTTGCCTGGCTCAGTTGGTTTGCTGCATACTGGGTCATTGGTTCATATCCTCCAGGTCAGCTTTACTTTGTAGTGACAACGTGCTGTGTGTTTATTTACTGTTTCCTCAGGACTGGGTAGTTGTGGATATTTATCATGGCTTCCAGTGATGAGGACAGCTGCCATAGTGCCCACTCTTCTATCCCTTTTTAGGCTCAGGCTGCAGCTGTGGAGTCCAGGGGGTCTGCTGCTTCTGGGGGGTCTTCCATCTCCCCTGGTGAGTTGGGCCCTTTGCCTGGTCAGTTTAAGGAAATGTTGGAGGCTATGATGAAACAGATGTCTACTAGTTTGTTTCAGTCCATGATGGCTACTTTGTCTGCTCAGAACACTAGTGGGGCTTCTTCTTCTTTTGAGGTCCCAGTACCTACTGCGGCCTCACCAGTGGCTTTAGGGCCAGTGGCTAAGACCCTTCCTCGGAAGGTGGATGAAATTAAAAATTTTGGGAAGTGTCTCCGTAAGACTAGACATTCGCAGGGTATTGAAGGGGGACTGGGGCTTAGTCCCGCGTCTGTCTCGGACGGCGCATACGATACGTGCGGCTCTGTCCCACGGAAACGACCCTCATCTCCTGAGGAGGTTGAAATAAGGAGAAAGTCAGCTAGGCGGGCGAAGCCTGACTCTTATCGTGTTTCCTCTGATTCTGACTCCTCTGATGGGGAGTGGGTTCTTTCCTCCAGAACCAGTGATGTTTCAGAAGAGGACACTGTAACCCCTGCTACGGAGCGGGTTGTAACCCCTGGTGGTGATGGTAGTGTGGTATCTAAGCCAGTTTTGGACTCTCAAGGTCTCCCTTTATTTGATCCGGAGGCCATTCGTCACCCAAGATCTTCCGAGTGGTCCCCTTTATCTCATGTGGCCAACTATGTGGAGCAATGGGTACGTAAACCCTTGAGTCGCAAATCTCGCAATAAGCTGCGTGCGGAATGTCCCCGCCCAAGTATACCTAATCGGGCATGTGAGACTCCTGAATTGGACCCTAAGATTGTCAGATTTATTGGTAAGAGTGGTAAGGATCCCCGCAGGGGCATGGACAGATCTCTGAGACTTTGCGAGGATAAACTCCTGGATGTTTTCGGTCCTCTAACCAGGATTTTTGATCTTGCGGAGGCTTCCATTCAGTCTGGTGATCCAGTGGATGTGCAGGTTCTCCGAGGATGGGTCCAATGGGCCATTTGTTTCTTAGGAAACGCTAACGCGGCCTTGGCGGCTGAGAGACGTAAAGCTATTTTGCTAAAAATTGACCCAAAGTTGACTGATCTGGCTGTCTCTGAACCTGGTTCATCTGCTCATGGACAACTCTTTGGGGATTCCTTTATTAAGGATCTCACTCAGTTTGTGGCATCTTTTACTGCCTTGGATAAGGCCCAAACCTCGCTGAAACGTGTTTTCCAACCCAAGGTTTTTGGGAGGGTCGGACGTGGTAGGGGTCGCTCGTCCGGCCGTACCTATGCTGCTCAGCAGAGATACCAGACCCGTGTCCCTGTGTTCCGGGGCCCGCAGTATCAGCAGTTTCAGGCGTCGAGCTTCGATGGCCCTTTCTTCCCGCAACGAGGCAGGCCTTGGCGTTCCAGACCCGGCAGAGGGGGTTTCAAAACCAGACCTTATACAGGTGGGTCGGTTGCGGAGTTTATTTTCTTTTCCAGGGCCTTGATAATGTCAGATCAGTGGGTTCTGCAGACGGTGACCGGTTATCATATAGAATTCTACGCCAGGCCAGTGCAAGTGACCCATCCGAACCTGTTTCGGTTCGCCGATTCAGATGCCGCTCTGGTCGACCACGAGGTCGCCGAGCTCCGGCGCAAGGTGGCAATTCGACCTGTTCCTACAGAGGCCGTCGGTTTTCTAAGCAATATTTTCCTGGTACGGAAGAAGGATTCGGGGCTTCGCCCTGTTATCAATCTGCGGGCGTTGAACAGTTTCGTTCTGTACCGCCATTTCAAAAAGGAAGGGATTCATTGCCTTCGGGATCTTCTTTTGCCATCGGATTGGATGGTAAAAATCGATCTGAAGGACGCCTATTTAACCGTTCCCATGGCTCCAATGTCCCAGGGTTTCCTGCAATTCTCCTGGAGAGGCCGGATTTGGCAATTTACTTGCCTTCCCTTTGGTCTTTCGTCTGCTCCTTGGTGTTTTACCAAGTTGCTCAAACCTGTGGTCCATTTCCTGCGCAGTCGGGGGGTGCGTATGATCGTATACCTGGACGACATGCTGATCATGTCCCAGGACAAGGAGCGACTTTTGTCTCACACGGAGCTGGCCCTGAGGTTGTTAACCTCTCTGGGATTTCTCATCAACTGGGACAAGTCGGTTCTGGTTCCTTCACGGGCAATGGAGTTCCTGGGTTTTCTCATCGATTCACTGAACATCTCCCTCCTCCTTCCGGCGAGGAAGGTGCGTTCTATCCGCAAAGAACTCCGGGGGGTTCTGAGGATGGGACGCATCTCCTTGCGGGTCCTGGCAAGGATTGTGGGACTTCTGGCGGCCTCAATTCAGGCCATCTTTCCGGGCCCTCTTCACTATCGGGCTCTCCAGAGGTTGAAGGCGAGGCATCTTCGGCGCGGTCTCGGTTATTCCGACGTCATAAGTCTGTCTTCCGACGCTCGCGAAGAGTTGGTATGGTGGCTCAAGCATTTAGATGCTTGGAATGGCAAGGCTATCTTTGGTGTCGCGCCCGATATCGTGATAGAATCCGACGCCAGTCTCGTCGGTTGGGGCGCCCGTCGCAGTTTGGTTTCGACCGGCGGGTCCTGGTCTGCAGAAGAAAGGGATCTGCACATAAATTGTTTGGAACTTTTGGCCGGGTCCTTCGCTTTGAAGAGTCTGGCGAAGGATCGGGTCAACTGCTGTGTCCTTCTTCGGATGGACAACGTGTCCGCGGTGCGTTATATCAATCGCCTGGGGGGCACGAGGTCGAAGCCTTTGGCGGAGCTTGCTCGCGATTTCTGGCATTTCTGTCTGGATCGCAACATTATGGTCCAGGCCGACTATTTACCGGGGCTGTCCAATGCGGTGGCAGATTGGAATTCTCGATTCCTTTCGGACCGCAGCGATTGGACGCTGCATGGCCAGATATTTTCCATCCTGGAAGGGTTGTGGGGTCCTCTTCACGTGGATCTGTTTGCTTCCCGTTTGAATCGTCGGTTACCCCGTTTTTTCAGCTGGCGCCCGGATCCGGAGGCATTGGCAGTGGACGCGTTTCTTCAGTCTTGGCTTCCGGATCGCAATTATGCGTTTCCTCCCTTTGCGTTAATTGCTAGGACGATTTTGTCGGTCAGACGACAGGGGGCGATGGTGGTGTTGATCACCCCGTTTTGGCCGTCCCAGCCTTGGTTTCCTCAGCTGCTGGAACTGTCGGTGGACGTACCGCGCCTCCTTCCGCTTTTTCCTCATCTTCTGGTGGATCCGTTGGGGATGCCTCACGAGTTGGTCCTCAACGGTTCGCTTCTTTTGATGGCTTGGCTGATCTCGGGGGTCGAGAACCTGTCCAGTCGTTTTCGCAGTCGGCTCAGTTCCTTCTGGCAGAGTCATGGGCTCCTGGTACCAGAGCCATGTACCGGTCAGCTTGGACAGTTTGGCATCATTGGTGCGTGGCACGGGATTTGGATCCCGTTTCAGCATCTCCAGTGGCGGTAGTTAATTTCTTGTCTTCTTTGTTTGACCAGGGTAAAGCATATCGGACCATCAATTCATATCGGTCCGCCATCTCGGCTGGTCATGTACCAGTGGATGGAGCGCCGGTGGGTCAATGCCCGGTGGTTTGCCGCCTTCTACGGGGTATTCGGTTTTCGAGACCACCCCGGTCACGTTATCATTCCTTGTGGGATGTTAATCTGGTTTTGGATTTCTTGGAAGCTTGGCCTCCCAATGAGGATCTCTCTTTGAAACAGCTCTCCGCTAAGCTGACCATGTTGTTGTGCCTTATTTCTTTTCGACGGGTGTCTGATGTCCATGCTCTGGATCTCCACAGACGATCCTTTGTGCCTGAAGGGGTACGATTTGTGATTTCTAGGCGTACTAAGACTAGTTCACGCTCGGTTCTTTATCCAGCCTTTCCACTTAGACCGCAGCTATGTGTGGTTCGCTGTTTGCAGGCTTACGAGCTTCGGACGGCTGACTTGCGTTGCCCCAACTGGCCGCAGTTACTGATTTCTTTCCGCAGGCCTCATTTTCCCGTCTCCACGGCTACTTTGGCCCGGTGGGTCCGTTGGGTGATGCATTTGGCAGGCATTGATGTCACCTTGTTTGGGGCTCACTCCTCTAGGGGCGCGATGGCGTCCGGAGTCATTCAAGCTGGGGGTCGATTGGAGGATATTTTGCAGGCTGCTGATTGGTCTCGGGAGTCTACCTTCCGGGAGTTTTATTTTAAACCTGTGTCTCATGTATCTGGTGATGTTTTGCAGCTTCGAACAAGCATAATATGAAGTCTCCGTGGAATGCAATAAAATTCGTGGATTTTCCTAACAGATTGTGACGGAAAGTCGGAATTTTATTAAAGACACGGAGACGAATATTATGCCTCCCTGGGATCCCTCCCTTTTCATTGTTGTTTCTTCTTTTTCAGGCTGATTTGCTACGCTGCTGGGTATCGTTCATTCTGTGATGCAACATGGTGGACGCTGTTGGAGGAGATCCTATGTTCATTCATTCCGGTTTGGAGTACTTGTATGGTCGTCCGGTGGAGTTGGTCCGGTTTCGTTCTGTTTGGTCGCTGTTTGATCGAAAGAGGAGGAGTCACAAAAGGCGTCACCCTTTATAGAGAGTGTGGGACTGCCTAGAGGGAGGAGAATACCATACAGTTTTCTTTGATTGTTTGTATAAATAAAAAGTTTCCTCTGCTGCTGTTTGGAGTAGTGGGAAAGATTAAGCATAATATTCGTCTCCGTGTCTTTAATAAAATTCCGACTTTCCGTCACAATCTGTTAGGAAAATCCACGAATTATACAGATACACCTGACTGCTGTATGATGGACTCCTACCTAGGTAAGTGCTTCTGTTACACACAGTAATTATACAGATACACCTGACTGCTGTATGATGGACTCCTACCTAGGTAAGTGCTTCTGTTACACACAGTAATTATACAGATACACCTGACTGCTGTATGATGGACTCCTACCTAGGTAAGTGCTTCTGTTACACACAGTAATTATATATATACACCTGACTGCTGTATGATGGATCCCTACCTAGGTAAGTGCTTCTGTTACACACAGTAATTATATAGATACACCTGACTCCTGTATGATGGACTCCTACCTAGGTAAGTGCTTCTGTTACACACAGTAATTATACAGATACACCTGACTGCTGTATGATGGACTCCTACCTAGGTAAGTGCTTCTGTTACACACAGTAATTATACAGATACACCTGACTGCTGTATGATGGACTCCTACCTAGGTAAGTGCTTCTGTTACACACAGTAATTATATATATATACACCTGACTGCTGTATGATGGATCCCTACCTAGGTAAGTGCTTCTGTTACACACAGTAATTATATAGATACACCTGACTGCTGTATGATGGACTCCTACCTAGGTAAGTCCTTCTGTTACACACAGTAATTATATAGATACGCCTGACTGCTGTATGATGGACTCCTACCTAGGTAAGTCCTTCTGTTACACACAGTAATTATATAGATACGCCTGACTGCTGTATGATGGACTCCTACCTAGGTAAGTCCTTCTGTTACACAAAGTAATTATACAGATACACCTGACTCCTGTATGATGGACTCCTACCTAGGTAAGTCCTTCTGTTACACACAGTAATTATATAGATACACCTGACTGCTGTATGATGGACTCCTACCTAGGTAAGTGCTTCTGTTACACACAGTAATTATATAGATACACCTGACTGCTGTATGATGGACTCCTACCTAGGTAAGTGCTTCTGTTACACACAGTAATTATATAGCTATACCTGACTGCTGTATGATGGACTCCTACCTAGGTAAGTCCTTCTGTTACACACAGTAATTAAATACATACACCTGACTGCTGTATGATGGACTCCTACCTAGGTAAATCCTTCTGTTACACACAGTAATTATATAGATACACCTGACTGCTGTATGATGGACTCCTACCTAGGTAAGTGCTTCTGTTACACACAGTAATTATATAGCTATACCTGACTGCTGTATGATGGACTCCTACCTAGGTAAGTCCTTCTTTTACACACAGTAATTATATACATACACCTGACTGCTGTATGATGGACTCCTACCTAGGTAAGTCCTTCTGTTACACAAAGTAATTATATAGATACACCTGACTGCTGTGTGATGGACTCCTACCTAGGTAAGTCCTTCTGTTACACAAAGTAATTATATAGATACATCTGACTGCTGTATGATGGACTCCTACCTAGGTAACTCTTTCTGTTACAACAATTAATTATCTATATATACCCTCTGTATTATGGACACATACCTAGGTATGTTAATCTTTTACACACAGTAATAATATTGCTATACCTGACTGAAGGACTCCTACCTAGGGATATCTTTCTGTTACACACAGTAATTTTATATACCTGACTGCTGAATGATGGACTCCTACCTAGGTAAGTTCTTCTGTTAAACACAGTAATTATATAGATACACCTGACTGCCGTATGATGGATTCCTACCTAGGTAAGTCCTTCTGTTACACACAGTAATTATATAGATACACCTGACTGCTGTATTATGGACTCCTCCCTAGGTAAGTACTTCTGTTACACACAGTAATTATATAGATACGCCTGACTGCTGTATGATGGACTCCTACCTAGGTAAGTGCTTCTGTTGCACACAGTTATTATATAGATACTATATAGATACACCTGACTGCTGTATGATGGACTCCTACCTAGGTAAGTGCTTCTGTTACACACAGTAATTATATAGATACACCTGACTGCTGTATGATGGACTCCTACCTAGGTAAGTGCTTCTGTTACACACAGTAATTATATAGATAAACCTGACTGCTGTGTGATGGACTCCTACCTAGGTAAGTGCTTCTGTTACACACAGTAATTATACAGATACACCTGACTGCTGTATGATGGACTCCTACCTAGGTAAGTGCTTCTGTTACACACAGTAATTTTATGGCAGCACGGAGGCTTCATATTATGCATTATCCTTCCTCACTGCTCCCTCAGCAGCAAAGGAAACTTTATTAAAATAACAGTTTAAAAGAAGAAAAACTTGCTAGTATGACACTCCTCCCTCCCAACCAATCACCAGTCCTTAATCCTGTAAAACTGGGATACAGCCTTGACTTTCCCTCTTTCCTTTGCTGCTCCCCTCAGAGATAAGTCACCTTTACTAGTTCTCTTGTTTACTTGTGTATCTTGGATTGTTTGGCCTCTGACTGACAGGCCTGCTGGGGTGTGCTCCACCCTTTGTGTTCCAGTCAGTCATTGCCTATATGTATATATTTATACTGTACTTGTATACAGTTGTATGTCTTGTATTGTTTGGCATGACAGGCCTGCTGAGGTGTGCTCCACCCTTTGTGTTCCAGTCAGTCATTGCCTATATGTATATATTTATGCTGTACTTGTATACAGTTGTATGTATTGGTTTGTTTGGCCTCTGACTGACAGGACTGCTGGGGTGTGCTCCACCCTTTGTGTTCCAGTCAGTCATTGCCTATATATATATATTTATGCTGTACTTGTATAGTTGTATGTCTTAGTTTGTTTTGCCTCTGACTGACAGGACTGATGGGGTGTGCTCCACCCTTTGTGCTCCAGTCAGTCTTTGCCTATATATATTTATACTGTACTTTTATACAAATTGTATGTCTTAGTTTGTTTTGCCTCTGACTGACAGGCCTGCTGGGGTGTGCTCCACCCTTTGTGTTCCAGTCAGTCATCGCCTATATGTATACATTTATACTGTACTTGTATACAATTGTATGTCTTGGTTTGTTTGGCCTCTGACTGACAGGACTGCTGGGGTTTGCTCCACCCTTTGTGCTCCAGTTAGTCATTGCCTATATATATATATATATACTGTACTTGTATACAATTGTATGTGTTGGTTTGTTTGGCCTCTGATTGACAGGACTGCTGGGGTGTGCTCCACCCTTTGTGCTCCAGTCAGTCATTGCCTATATATATATATATACTGTACTTGTATACAGTTGTATGTCTTGGTTTGTTTGGCCTCTGACTGACAGGACTGCTGGGGTGTGCTCCACCCTTTGTGCTCCAGTCAGTCATTGCCTATATATATATATTTATACTGTACTTGTATACAGTTGTATGTGTTGGTTTGTTTGGCTTCTGACTGACAGGCTTGCTGGGGTGTGCTCCACCCTTTGTGCTCCAGTCAGTCATTGCCCATATTTTGAACTGACCTTGTATATTTTGCCTTTGTTTAATTAACCTGGTATGGGCTTTATGTGGAATTGCTGTTCTGCGCTTTGGCGCCGGCCTCCTTTTCATTCAATTTGCAATGTTACTTTCTCCCTGGCCTTGTGTGACCTGCTTTTTCCCCTCGCACCAACCTTTTCGGCGCAGCTTTGTGTCTCTGTTCGGTCTGGTCATTTCAATGCGTGGACAGCCTTCTACTGTCTCTGACATCGGATTGCTCACCTCGCGGGTTCCTGGGCTAGTTTGCGTCTGAACGTTCCTATTGCTTTTAAGAAGTTTGTTTTCTTTTCCATATCGTTTTTGCTGCAGCATTAATAGCTTTGGCGCTTATTTTTTGGGCTACTCATAACCTTCCAGGCTTCTCCTAGGCAGCCTGTTCCTGAGTATTGTTTTCTCTATCCATTGTGTCTCTTGACATTAATATTTTGGTTATTAACTATATGTCCACTATATATTTATTGAGTCTATTCTTCCTATACACATAGGTACTTATTTTCAGCCTCTGGTTGCCCAGGGTTTCCGCCTGTATTTTGTATTTATATTTTGTATTTATATTATGGGTTTTATCTGTAACCCTAGTAATTGGCATATATCTTTAACCCTAGTAATTTCTATCTAGGCATGGATCTACTGGTATATATCTTTAACCCTAGTAATTCCTATTTAGACATAGATCTACTGGTATATATATTTAACCCTAGTAATTCCTATCTAGGCATGGATCTATTGGCATATATCTTTAACCCTAGTAATTACTATCTAGGCATATATCTACTGGTCTATATCTTTAACCCTAGTAATTACTATCTAGGCATAGATCTACTGGTCTATATCTTTAACCCTAGTAATTACTATCTAGGCATAGATCTATTGCCATATATCTTTAACCCTAGTAATATCTATCTAGGCATGGATCTATTGCTATCTATCTTTAACCCTAGTAATTCCTATCTAGGCATGGATCTATTGCTATATATCTTTAACCCTAGTAATTCCTATCTAGGCATGGATCTATTGGCATATATCTGTAACCCTAGTAATTCCTATCTAGGCATATATCTACTGGCAAATATCTTAACCCTAGTAATTACTATCTAGGCATAGATTTACTGGCATATAGCTTTAACACTAGTAATTCCTATCTAGGCATAGATCTACTGGTATATATCTTTAACCCTAGTAATTCCTATCTAGGCATGGATATATTGGCAAGGCATGGATCTTGCATATATCTTTAACCTGGTAATTCCTATCTGGGAATATATCTACTGGCATATATATATTTTACCTTAGTGATTCCTATCTAGGCATGGGTCTACTTGCATATTTTTATCTCTTAATTCCTATGGGCATAGATCTACTTGCATTTATCTTTAACTCTAGTAATTCCTATCCGGGCATAGATATGCTTGCATATTTCTTACACCCTACTAAGACCTATCTGAATATGTATGTGTGTATGTATATATATATATGTGTGTATGTATATATATGTGTGTGTATGTGTATGTATATGAAAGTATGCATGTATGTATGTATATATATATATATATATATATATATATATATGTATATATATATATATATATATATATATATATGAATGTAGATATGTGTATGTAAATATTAACCCTAGTAGTGTGTATGTTTATATGTGTATATTATGTTCCACTAACAGTACTCATCTTGTTACTTAGGATCTGCCTATATCTACTATACTTTCCTCCAGTGATGCAGGAGTGCTTTGCCTATCATACACCTACTTGACGCTGGCATTCTGTCTGGCAGGGCTGAGGGGGTTTCCAGTGACCCGGTCTGGGACTTCCCTCTGCTTTTGGCGCACAGACTGCGCAGTTCATCAACTTCATTGAGCAGTCCATGCTGTGCATGTTTATATATGTTTGCCTTCCTTTGAGTCATGTCTGCGGCTCTTTCACACGACCCGGCAGTGGGAAGTACTGCACATGATGCCCCCATCATGTCTGCACATGCCGTCCCTCGGACGGCTGCTTCTGTCTATCCTGGAGGAGACCTTTCTACTACACGCAGACATACTGACCTTGACTCAGATGAATTTACTTTGGAAAGGCAAATTATGCTGGCGCAGGCTGTACCCTGCTTTGACACTGCAAACTGATGGCGGTCATGACTGGTGCGGCTCTGTCCCACTACCCAGACCCTCACCTCAGGAGGAAGTATATCTGAGGAGAATGAAGCATTCAGGGTTAAACCTGACTCCTACTGTATTACCAGTGCTTTTGGGAATGCCTCCCTGTAGCATTTACCTGCAATGGCCAGCTTTGATTTTGTGCGGCTTAGTTCCCACACCAGTGATCCTCTCCTCAAGAGGAAGATTTATTGAGGAAATGAGATCTAGAATGCTGAGTCTAATTTTGCCTATGACGAGTATGGGCAGCTTTAATTGTGCGGCTTAGTTCCCACATGAGACACTCACCTCAAGTGGAGGGTATTTGAAGAAATGAGATCCAGCAGGTTGAGCCCGGTCTCTGCATGTTCCCGATTCCTTGACTATGTTGAGTCTAATCTTGCCTATGCTGAGTATGGGCAGCTTTAATTGTGCGGTTTAGTTCCCACACAAGACACTCACCTCAAGTGGAGGGTATATGAGGAAATGAGTTCCAGCGGGTTGAGCCCGGTCTCTGCATGTTCCCGATTCCTTGACTGTGCCACTTCTGGGCAGCTTTGATTTGTGCGGCTTTGCCCCCACGAGTACCTCTCCTTAAGAGGAAGATCTTTTTGCGGACTTGTGACCACACGTTTTGAACCCGTTTTCTTGACTACGTCAGCCAAATTTGTTGAGGCATGTTGAGTCCTTTTTCTTGACTCCGCCACTTATGGGCGGCTTTGGTTGGTGCAGCTTCATTCCTTTCTGTATCTTTTTCCTCTAGTGGCAGATATCTGTGGTGGAACACCCTCACGAGTGCAACCTGATTTTTTCTTTTTTCCACTTTAAGTGCGGCCGGTGATGTTGAGGTTTGGGGCCGTCCTCTGGTGGTGATAGTGGTTTTAAGGTTTCCTTTCTTACCTTGGGAAAGCGGGGGGCAGAGTCTCCCACTTCTCCCTCTGCTGGTCGTTTCTTTCAGTTCCATGGGTGTTACTACCGGCATTAATGTTTCTTCGTTTCTTGAATGTCTCCATTTTCTGTCTTGTTTCCAATTGTCAGTCTCGTCTGGGAGACCCTACGCCAGTTGACTGGCATTCTTGGTTGCGTGTCTTGGCATCTCTGCCGGATAGAGGTTTTTTCCTGTTTCCAGCTGTTTGTTTTCTGTGTCGGTCCTGCATGGTGCCTGCAGTTGCTACACTTTTTGCTAGTTGTAAATACCCTTGCATATTGCGGGTTCAGTCTGGCAACTTTGGTGCATGCTGCACTTTTGTTCCCATTGTGCTTTCTGTTCTCTCTTTGGCTGCAGTATGCCTCTAAGGTGAATCCTCGGTATATCTCCGTTTTCCAGCATCTTCATCCTTGGTATTTTTCTTTTCTTTCTTTGGGAAGGCCTGCACTGCGTTTTCATTTTTCTTGGTGTTTTGCATGTATCCTCCATTTTTTCCCCTTGTTACACTTTTCAGACTATTTGTCTGTGCTGTTTGGTCTGTTTGCTTTAATGTTTGTGGCTCTTTTAAGAGGGTATCTGACATCAAGGTGTTTAGTATTAGGTTTTTTACCCCTGAAGGTGTTCTTTTCCAGATCTTTCTACGTACTAGATGGAAGTGCGCGTGGTTTCTTACCCATCTTATGAGGTTTGGACGGTAAATTTGAGGAGTACTGTATTTAAACAGTTGCTAATTTCTTTTCGCAAGCCACTGTTACTGGTTTCTGCAGCTACCTTGGCCCACTGGGTTCGATGGATTATGCATCTTGCAGGTATTGATATCACCTTATTCGGAGCACATTCTTCTAGAGGTGCTGTGGCATCAATGGCTTTGCAAGTTGGTGGTAGGTTGGAGGATATACTTAGGCCTGCAAATTAATCTAGGGAGTCCATGTTTAAAGGTTTTTAGTGTAAAATTGATTGTTTCTAATCAAGTTGTAGATAATTTGTGGATAAGCTTTAAACTTGCATAATATGAAGCCTCCGTGCTGCCATAAAATTCGTGGATTTTCCTAACTATTGTGATGGAAAGTCAGAATTTTATTAAAGACACGGAGGCGAATATTATCCCTCCCTTTGTTTCCCTACCCTATCACATTTCTCTTTGTTTTACAGGTTAACTATCAACCAATGGTTAATTAATTAAGCTTACGTATTCTGCACAGCTGTCGTCCCATGGGTTGAGGATACGGAACTGAAGACTCTGTTATGTTGAACTCAAGGTTTCAGTTATTGGATGGAGAAATCTCCAGCACAATGATTATAGTTCCGACTGTTGTGATGGATGAATTCGAGAGTTTTCTTCAGTCGCAGGAAAGAGGGAAAGTCAAGGCTGTATCCCAGTTTTACAGGATTAAGGACTGGTGATTGGTTGGGAGGGAGGAGTGTCATACTAGCAAGTTTTTCTTCTGTTAAACTGTTATTTTAATAAAGTTTCCTTTGCTGCTGAGGGAGCAGTGAGGAAGGATAATGCATAATATTCGCCTCCGTGTCTTTAATAAAATTCTGACTTTCCATCACAATAGTTAGGAAAATCCACGAATTATATAGATAAACCTGACTGCTGTGTGATGGACTCCTACCTAGGTAAGTCCCACTGTTACACACAGTAATAATATAGATATATCTCACTGATGTATGCAGCCAGTCTACCTATAATAAGCATGTTATTAAACAAATTAGGATGCACTCGTTCCTAAGATACAGGTCCCTTTTAATCGGAGGCTCAGTCATTTTGCTAAAGTTGTCTGTGTTCAAACTGGGAAAAGAAATCCTCTAGTAAGGGCTTGTTAGTGATATCTGATGATTAAGGTTGAGAATCACTGTCCTATTAAAAAAAAACAAAAAAACTCAAAAACCAAAAAAAAAAACAAAACAAAATGGTTGCGTACTTACAAGCACTGTGGGCCAGTGATGTTCTGAATCTGACAACTTCCTTTATTGCAGTCCACATACTTCTTGGACTGCTGATCACAATGGGACACACAGGACAATCCGTCCTTGGTGACTATCGCAGTGTAAAAGTCCTGAAAGCCGAGAGCAATCCTCTCTTTACAGGTATCTGAAGAATTCATAAATAACACTATTAAAGGGATAGTAATACTTAAAATGTAAAAAAAAAATATGTTGTAGGGTTTATCCCCCTGAGTAAAACAAGCGTACTCCCACTGCTGAAAGGTGTTTCATTCAAAAGTTATTAATTTTCAAAGTTGAATTTTTTAGGCGCAATATCACACTGGCCTGAAATTGTACAGTGGCGCTTTTGCTACACCATCCTATGGAGATTTATGGTCCCGGGACCAGAGCTGTCCATAGGATGGTGTAGCAACAGCGCCACTGTACAATTTCAGGCCACTGTGATATTGCACCTAAAAAATTCAACTTTGAAAATTAAGAGTTAAGAACCATAAGTCCAAATGAAAAATGGGAGAATTCTGGGACAAACCAGTTGCATTTTGAGGGCGCACAAAAAAATTCAAACATCTTTATTCATTTAAATTAGTATTTTAACCTCTTGATTGCTAGTGAGGTCTCCAACTCATTACTTCCCAATACATTGGAAACTTATTTAGCAGTCAATGAGTTAAAATACCTATTTAAGACAATGGCCATTTTTAGGTTACCCCTGTAGTGCAATTGGTTTGCCCCAGAATTCCTCCAGTTTTCTTTTGAAAATCCGACCCCTTAGGTCCATATGCAGAAGGAAAAAAAAGAGAGGCAGTTCTGGAGCAAACCAATGGCAGCACAATGAATTAAAGCCCCTTTAAATCAATGAAAATTTTCATTTGCAGTTGGTTTCCTCCTGAATTGCTCCTTTAGGGTAAGTCCACACAGGAGACTTTTTGCTTGTGGCTTTGAACAAATGAGTAACTGACACACAGCTCTCCATAGAATTTGATAGAAACTGCTGAGTCGTGCTGTTAGAACTTTCAGGAAGTAATCCCACTGTAATTCACTTCCTTATAATTTGCACTGTTATAACGTTTAAGTAAAATAACTGGAAGTGGTGGGAATTACCTTATTTTACTCAGCAGGAAAAGCTCTATAACATATTGGTTTTGCTAAAAAAAAACCACAAAAACCCTTACTGTTCCTTTAAAGTTGACCTTTTACCTTAAATTAGTTTAGTTAATTTTAAAGAGAATATAAAACTGCCTCTAAGCCGTGCTAGCCATTTTTCTAATATAAATAATTTTATGAAAATAACTTTTATTTGTTAGTGGAACAGAGTGACATTTTATGTTAATTAAAGGAGCAGTAAGCATTGTTATGAAAACCTATATGTTATAAAGCTTTCCTAGCTGAGTAAAACAAGGGGTCTCCCACTGATTGTCAATTGTTTTATATAAAGGTGATAACAGTTCAGATAATCAGGAAGTGAATTACAGTGTGATTACTTCCTGAAATTTCTGACAGCTTGACTCGGCAGTTTCTAATATATTTTATGGAGAACTGTTTGTCAGTAACTCACCTTTCCTAGAGAATGCAACAGAATAACTAAATGAAATTAGAGGGCACTGTTAACATTTAAAAAACATGTTTGAACTGTAATAAGTCTGAAAATGTTCATCTTATTTTACTTGAGAGGAAAAGCATTAAAGTTTTTTCTCCATTAAAAATGTAACCAATCTTTAATTTCTATGTTGGACAGATATTACCACACATTGTGCTGTGAATAAATTTAGGCAGAGCCCACTCATTGGGAGCATTTCTTTTAACAAAGAAAGAGTTAAAGGGATAGTAATGTTTCACAAAAACAACCGCTCCAATTAATCTTCATAGTATTTGGGCCATAGAGAGTGTTATTTCAATTCTGTCAGAGTTGTAGTTCAAGAGTAATTGAATGATAAAGTATCCCCCTTCCTCCCCTTTTACCTAGTGTAAGTCACCTCCCCTCAGATGTGGAATCTGGTCCTGGGACTGGACAGCTCACAGCAAGGGACAATCTTCTTACTGTAAACATAAGGAAAGCCCTGCCCCCCTTGACAGGTTTTTCATGTTTATTTATTTTTTTAACCGCTTTCCAACCACTGACGTGCCAGGACCGTCATGGCACGTCATGGAGTTCAGGGCTCCCGGCGCACCTGCATGCCTCTCCAGAAAAAAAAAAAAAAGCCCAGTGGTCACCAAGTGCCGGCTGTGCGTGCGCGTACCGGACCTTAAGGGGTTAAGATTGTCCCTCTCTGAGATCCATCCGGACAGTCCTGCTGCTCTGAGGTGAGCAGTGTTACATCAGTAAAAGGGGTGGGAGGGGGATACAGAACTGAAATAACACTCTCCATGGCCCAAATACTATGAAGATTAATTGGAGCTGCTTTTATTTTGACACATTACTAACCCTTTAAGTTTGGCCTAGAACAGAACTAAGCAGAGAATTAGCATAACGTGCCAGATTGTATCACAAGGTTTAATTTCTCAAAAAATGACTTACTTTACAGAAATATGGTTAATATAACATATAGGCACATTTTAATTCTCTGTAAAACAAACTAAGCTAAGGTGGCAGGTCGATTTAATATAGAAATAACAGTGTACATTACTTATCTAAGTAGAACTATTTCTCACTTGCCTTCCTCGCTTTTAGGAGAACTTCTTTCAAGATTGAAGAAAGATGTATTAAAACACACAGCTGAAAGAAAATAAGAGGTGAAAAAGTTAGTTTAATATATAGATTAATGCTACTGAGTGCCAAACGGCCAAAGTGAGCGCAAAAGAAATGTACTGTGGGTCATGGTTCATAGCTCTCAGCTACACCATAGAAGACAAATAGAATGTTCTCATTTATTTCAGTTGGGATTTTTATCCCCTTGTATGCTAGATGAAATGGAAAAAATTCAAATTTTTTTTCATGGGAATTTTTCAGGAAAAAAACCCAGTATTCTTCTTTTTTTAGCACACCAACTCCAGCTCATAGAAAATACATAAAATGTCCACCTTTTCGCTAACACCAATGCATTTCTTATGAGAACCTTTCCGTTTTGTACCTATACTTTATATGACTTCAATACTGGGGGTCAGACTGAGTTTGTGTGTTTCTCTGGCTACCAGTGCAGTGGGACATTGCTGGGGAGTCAGTATGTGTAGTTCTATGGCTACCTATGGGACAAGGTTGGGACCACCCTCAGTATGTGTGGTTTATGGCTACCAGTGGGACAATGTTGGGTGCTCAGTATGTGTGGTGCAATGGCTGCAGGGGGACAAGGCTAGGAGACACTGTGAGGCAAGCCTTGTCAGTCAGTATTTGTGGTTCTATGGCTACCATTGGGGCAAGGCTTGGGGGGCATCAGTGTGCCTGGTTCTATGGCCACTGTGAGGCAAGACTTGTCATTCAGTATTTGTGGTTCTATGACTACCAGTGGGAAAAGGATGGGGCATCAGTATGTGTGGTCCTGTGGCTACCAGTGCAGTGGAACAAGGCTGCAAGGTCAGCAGTGTAATTCTAAGGCTACCAGTGAGTCAAGGCTGGGGGCATCAATATATTTGGTTTTATGTCTATCAGTGCAGAGGGACAAGGCTGGGGGTGTCACTGGGTATAGTTCTAGGGCTACCCTACCAGTACAGTAGAAAAAAAGACTAGTTTGTATTGTTCTATGGCTACCAGTTCAGTGTGACAAGGCTGGGTGGGGGAAGGCATCAGTTTCTGTGGTTCTAGGGCTACTACTGCAAGGAACAGTGCAGGGAGTCCGTGTGTGTGGGTTTTGTGGCTACTGCAGAACAAGGCTGGAGGCCAGTATGTGTGGTTCTAGTGCTATAAGTGCAGTGGAACAAGGCTGGGAGGTCTGTATGTGTGGTTCTATGGCTACCATAAGACAATGCTGGGAGCATGGTTAAATGGCTATCAGTGGGACAAGACTGTGGGTAATTTTGTGTGCTTCTACAGCTACTAGGGGGAAGGTCAATATGTATGGTTCTATGGCTACCAGTATAGAAGAACAAGACTGGGTGGACAGTATTTGTGGTTCTAAGGCTACAGTGGGACGAATCTAGGAGCATCAGTTTGTGGTTTTATGGCTAGCAGCTGGTCAAGGCTGAGGAGTTAATATGTGTGGTTCTATGGCTACCAATGCAATGTGACAAGGCACACACACACACGTAACAGACAAGCTGACACACAGGCTACTTGTCTGTAGCCCCCTGTGTGTGGAGGTTCTGGATCTTGCTGGTCACCCCTGTAGTTTCTGAGTGTAGAAGTGTGTGCTGTGCCACCCTTGGATTAGTGTAGGAGTTTTACAGTGCTGTGTAGGTAACAATCTTGTATTGAAGTGAATATCTGCAGTATTCAAAGCGTTAGTAGACAAATGTATCCCTCTAAGGACCAGATGACATCGCTTCACAACGTGTTGCTATCCCCCCTCTGGTCCTGAAACTGTTAAATCAGTGGTATTTGTTATTTCCTTTAATTTGGGGCAGAATTGCAGTATTATGACTCTGTGTATTTAGCCTGTAGAAGTGGAAAGCAGAAAATAAAAGACACGTATGGATTACATGTTAAGCCATAGAGTGCCATGTATACAGTGCTGGAAAGGCATCCAATGTGTTGTGGTGCAATGCATTAGTTACCTCTCTGGCACGTCAAGGGTTAAATAGTGTGCTGTTAATGTATAAAGAAGTTGTCCCAATCACATAAATAATGAAGATTCAGTGACCCGTGATACTGGCCCTGGTACAGAGGAGACACTCTTGTCCCCACAATGTGGCCTGCAATGTCTGGATCCAGTGCAGGAGGAAGAAGAGGAAACAGGCTTGAGTCTAGGGGCTTGCAGGGGTATTGTTGTAGTTCAAACTGTATTCAAGTCAAAAGGATCCCCCTCCCACCCCTTCTGGCCACCTCCCATTATATCTGGAATCCTGTGGTGGGACTCTCTTCATTCAGTAACTATAAGGCAGGATTTTCCTTTTGTTAAATGAAGATTGTCCCTTGCCGCACTACATCCGGACAAGACTGAGTTATGCAGGGAAAGGGGCAGGAGGGGGATCATTTCATCTTGAATATCGTTTGTGCTACAAAACTGTAAGTAATTAAATACAGAGCTACATGTTAAAAAAAATATAAAGCAGACTCAGAGTTAAACTTTAATAGAGGTATTACTACCCCTTTAACCCTATGAGTGGCAGAGGATTTCTCATTGCATTGCATACCCCCTGGCAAGGGTTAACTGTTTGAGTAGCTTAGGCATCCAACATCTTTCCATTCCTTGTACATTACTTCCCTGAAAGTTAAGAGTGTATAAGGCTTTAACCCTTTGAGTTCCAGATTGGTTTGCAACACATTGAAAAGAATGCTTTGCGTACCCCTCTGGCACTGAAAGGATTAACAGGAGAAGTGCAGGTGAGGGCATTTTGTGTGTGTGAGTGTGGAACAGGAGGACATTTTGGACATAGGCGAGGCACAGGTGAGGACATTTTTTGTGGCATGTTTTGTGGTTGTTGAGGTGGATGTTGAGGGAGCGCAAAGTCCTTGCAGATATTTTGACCACTCCTGTCAAAATCATTCCGCCCCTGTATCTCACTGGGGGAGATTCACTAAGCGGTGATAAAGTGGAGATGACTACACCAGTTTATCACTTCTCCAGTTTCTGTGTTACTCTATAGAGCCTATGCACTAAGATCTCCAAAGCTGAAGAAATCTTAGTGCATAGGCTCCATAGAATAACATAGGAATTGGATATCTGATAATCTAGAGGAGTCATCTCCACTTTATCACTTCTTTATCACCTCTTTATCACTGCTTAGTGAATCTTCCCCCAGGACTGGCAGTTTGGAAGAGATATGAATATGTCCTCACTAGAGCAGCCCCTGTGGCACGGTGTTGGCTGTCATGTTATGACTGTTGGATGTACATGTCTGAAATGTAGACACACTGATACACCCAGACAAATGCAACACACAGGCAGACACATACACACAGTGAGACACAGACATGCACACAGACACACTCATGCATCACACATACATACACACATGGAACAGACAAGTACACATGTATGCAACAGATATGCACACACATACCCACATGAAACACATATGCATACACACACATGCAACATATATGAACACAAACACACACACAGATGGACACAGATACAGTGATAGGACCCCTGTCTCTGTAGGTTGCTGCTCTTGCTTGTCCCCTGGATATCTAGATTACGAGTGTAGAAGTGTGGGCTATGGCCACCATGGAATTGGTGTAGGAGCTTTACAGTACTGTGTAGGTAACAATCTTGTATTTAAGTAAACATATCCAGTTTTGAGAGAGTTAGAAGCCAAATGTATCCCTTTAAATACCAGAGCACATTGCTTCACAATGTGCATCACCTCCTCCCAAACCCCCCCAGTCTTGAAGCCATTTCAATATTATTTTTTATTTCTCCTTTACTTTGGGCCAGTATTGCAGTATTATGCCTGTGCGTGTGTTTGGGTTGTGCAAATGGAAAGCAGATAATAAAAGGAGAAATATACCAGCATGTTAACCCTTTGAGTGCCAGACGGGTTTGCAATGTGCTGTGCACCTCTTTGGCACTCAGAGGGTTAAGGTATAGAGTGGCATGCAGTATACACTGGTGTGTCAGGTCAGAGTTAATTAGCAGTGGGAAGTGTATTCATACCTGGGGACTTTGTCTTGTGGAGTCCCTGGAGGGGACTCCTGTAGTGCTGCTGGGGAGAGATCAATGAGAAAATTATGGTTAAAAGGGGGTGGGGCTTAATCATGACTAGGGTGTGGGGCTTAACATACATGTGTGTGTATGTATGAATGTGTGTCACAGTGTGTGTGTATTGGCCATGTTTTTTTTTTAAGGACAAAGTAGAGGGAGGGCAAACTCCTTGCAGAGATTTTAACAGGAGTGGCCAATGTTTGCGTGTTTTATGGTGTTTTAGCGCTGTCAGTTTCTTTCCTCTCTTCCATAACGAGTTTGACAAAATGTGAATGCTGAGTTTCAGGCATATATTTATGGGAATTATTATGCACATGATGTTTGTTTTTGTTATTCTGGTTGGGAGACCTAATATAACTATATATTTATGTATTTGTACCCTTCATTACTACTTGACAGTTGATCTATAAGTTGTTAGGTGAGCCCTGAACATTCCAGATTGCATGTTAGGGGTGTTGAAAACCACTGCTATAAGCAGTGCAACTAGACTGGGGTACTCTACTGCATATGTACACCTTTTAAATTAAAGAGGTAGTAATGTTTCACAATAAAAACAGCTCCAATTAATATGCTTAGTATTTGGGCCATGGAAAGTGTTATTTCAATACTGCCAGAGTTGTAGTTCAGGAGTAATTGAATGATAAAGTATCCCCCTCCCGCCCCTTTTACTGACGTAACACTGCTCACCTCAGAGCAGCAAGACTGGCTGGATGGATCGCAGAGAGGGAGAATCTTCAGTTAGCATAAGGGAAAAACCTGTCAAGGTGGGGCAGGGTTTTTCTTATGCTCACAGTATGCAGATTGTTCCTTGCTGCGACCTGTCCGGTCAAGTGACCAGACTCAACATATGAGTGGAGGAGGCTTACACTAGGTAAAAGGGGCGGGAGGGGGATACTTTATCATTCAATTACTCTTGTACTACAACTCTGACAGTAATGAAATAACACTCTCCATGGTCCAAATACTATGAAGATTAATTGGAGCTGTTGTTTTTGTGAAACATTATTATCCCTTTAACTGCCATAAATTCACTTTTTTTAAGCAGTTTTATACTCCGAAACTACTAAACTAATGTCCAATAACATACAAGCCTTGTTCGAACTTAATTAACATAATACATAAGAACAATGATAATTTAGACCAAAGATTTGCCCTTCAATCTATAAAAAACAGCCAATCAGAGTGTATATAATTAATGTGCATCATGTAATCTACTATTCTTCCACTCTATGATTTATTGGAATTATGGTAAGCCATATTTGGCTGATTTCAGCCTATCACTGTTTAGCTACCACACCCTAGTGTCCAAAGTGGAAAGTTAAAAAGATCAACTACCATTGGCCAACATTGTTACCCCTTTGAGTGCCATAGGGGTACTGAATGCATTGCAAACATAGGGGTACAGAATGCATTGCTTTGCAATGCATTCTGTAACCCTCTGGCACTCAAAGGGTTAAATGCTTCAAAGGCACTTTTAATTTTAGTAGCCCCTTTTTTGGAGGGTGCAATGAGTAGTCAAGGAAGCTGATATGCTAAGAAGAACCATATTAAAGGCATAGTAATGGTTAATTTTAAGTTGATTTAATATTGTAGACATTAAAAAAGGTTAACCTCTATGTAAGTCTTATATCTCAAATCTTTATGGTTTGAGAGATATAACTTGCTAAAGTTAACTTTTCCTGGCTGTTTCACTCAAGTCTGCCATCTAGTTGACAGCTGCAGATTTCAGTCATTTGACCAGACAGAGGCTCTTCAGCAGAAAAATAAATACTTCATTCGAGCAGTCTACAAAGTGTGCTTGCAAACCCGGCATACTTTGTAGACCGTTCTAAATGAAGTATTTGTCTTTAGATATCATTATATCTGCACTGCTGAAGAGCCGCATCTGGTCGGGTGACCAGAATCTGCTTCTGACAGCTTTACAGCTCGTCAAGCAGAAAGGGGAGGGACCAGAGAACTTTATTGTCCTATATCTCTCAAACCATAATGGCTTGAGAGATATGAATAAGTGCAAGTACTCTCTTTTAATTTTATCTACCATATAGTTAATACTTTTTTTCTGACATTACTATCCCTTTGAACCATCTACACTAAATAGATGCAAATGCATTCTTTCGCAATGCGATGGAGATCTCGCTGTCACTCGATGGGTTCAAATTACCATTTAAATCAATGGAAATTTTGAGAACTTTATGTAGTTCCAGAATTACTATGTTTTGTGTTAATACCTCATCCTCACCATACTGCTAATCTCTGCTAGACTTCAAGAAAGTTAATTTTATATATTTATTTGTTAATTTATTTATCAATATGCCCACTTACCGTCTTCACACGGCAGATTATGCAGTTGGTTTTCCAAAACTTTGACTACATTCTCATACTGATCATTCACAGTCTCATTGTCCTTGTATTCAACCTCCACAATCACATCATGATTCACAATGATGCTGCCATTTCTGCAAGAGACACATAGGGGGAGATTTATAAAACGTTTTCTTGTTCGTTTTTATGAACTGATTGTAACAGTTTTCAGTATACTCAGAGGCAGGCTGTTTGGTAAAACACAGTTTTATTGAAACCAGACAGAATAAAGTAACCCTCGCGGGTCCAGCAATAGTTGACACGTAATACTGACACAGAACAGGTTACAGAATAACATTAACCCACACGGGTCCAGTACATATATCTGAGAACAAAATATATATTACTGACAAAGGTCAGGTTACAGTTCGTGTGAATCAGTGAGACAACGATATGAAGGTGCTATCAGGCCGGGAGACTGATAAGCCCTAATAGCGGAAGGCCCAAGAAGCACTCTCTACTAGAGAGTGACACAGTAGCGACTTTGCCACAGTGGGTGAGCGAGGCCCTGGAGGAATCACGGACTACCGGACAACACAGTATCACTGTAACTGGAGTAACAGTGTAACGCCAAACCGAACCAGTAAGAACTGTGACCCAAGGATAACAGCACCAGACAGCAATGGTAACGGACACTCAGGCTCGATGGCAACTGCCAGGTGGTAGAGACAAACTGAGGCACCCAGGAGACCAGCCTCAGTAGGAGTTCAGTAACAGCCAAGCATACAGTGTGCAGCCGTGAATAGCTCCTACCAGGGGGTATGGAGATACAAGGCACAGTAGAGTAAATGGGTCGCAGTAGCTGAACAGCTAGAGCAGCAATCGAGGCAACCAACTGGGTCTTAGCAAGACCTGGACAGAGCTCCGGAACGTACCCCCAACCAGACAACCGGACCAGGTAGTGAACCAGGCCTGAGATACACAGAGCAGGAGTCTCAGCCAATCCGGGTTGATACACAGAGCAGGGACGTCCTCCAGACCGGGTCGGTACACTGAGCAGGAATGTCAGCAAATCCGGGTCAATACACAGAACAGGAACATCAACCGGGCTGGGTCGGTACACAGAGCAGGAACGTCAGCCAATCTGGGGACGGTAAACAGACCAGAAACGTCAGCCAATCCTAGTCGGTATACAGAACAGGAACGTCAGCCAATCCGGGTCGGTACACAGAGCAGGAACGGAATCAGGCAGAGTAGACAGGCAGTCCGGGTCATACATAGGATTCACACGATATATAGACAGCAAGCACTAAGCAACGGGAACACCATAAAAGGGCCCTACAGAAGTGACAGGGCTCAGTACTTAAAGGCTACCACTGGGTAGAGCAACATCACGCTAGCCAATAAGAAGGCATCAGGAAACAATGCTGTCAAAATGTCGCCAGCAATACACTGGCACCGTGATACTGATCTTTAAAATCTCCTCATTCCTTATTATGAGTGTTGGTATTTATAAAGTACTAGCAAGAGGGGCACGGTGTTACCCATGGGGATTAAGTCCTTTGAGTGCTTCAGGGGTACTGACATCCAGGTAAATCCAGAAAAGGAGACAAATTTCTTAATGACTGGATTGTTAAATTTGCGTGTGTGTTCGTGTGTGCGTATTGTGTGTGTACTGCGTGTGTGTGCATGTTGCATGTGTGTGTGCGTATTGCGTGTGTGTATATTTGTATATTATATGCATGTGTATGTATTGTGGTGTGTGTATATTGAATAAGGCCCCTGCAATCCCTTACCTTATCACAGAAGTGGCAGAGGAAATGGCTTATTTGTTTTTTGAAAGAGGAGATGTGGGGGAGGGGTAGTCATTGCAGAGAAAATAACCAAGATTTTCCAAGAAAATGGGTATGGTGTGATTCCAGTTTGCATGGTTTCTTCTTCTTGACTGTGTGTGTGTGTATTGTATGTATTGTGTTGTGTATTGTGTGAGTTTTGCGTGCGTGTTGTACGTGTGTATTGTGTGTGTGCTCTTATGCATTGTGTGTCTGTGTGTATTGCTTGTATGTGTGCGTGTTGTGCAGGTTTTTTTCATGTATGTATGTATATATTGTGTGTGTTGTGCATGTTGTGCGTGCGTACATGTGTGTATTGTGCGTTTGTGTACATAATGTGTGTGTATATTGCATGTGTTGTGTGTTCATCGCATGTGTGTGTGCATATTGTGTGTGTGTATGTATTGCGCGTGTGTGTATTGTGTGCGTCTGTGCGTATTGCGTGTGTGTATTTGTATATTGTGTGCATGTAACATACATAGTAACATAGTAGATAAGGCTGAAAAAAGACATGCGTCCAGCAAGTCCACCCCATGCCAAAAACACCCCTGTTGATCCAGAGGAAGGCAAAAAAAAGCCCTCTGGAGCCATTTCCAATCTAGTCCCAAGCGTGTGGGGGGGGGAATTACTCCTTCCTGACTCCAATTGGTAGTCAGATAGTTCCCCGGATCAATATCCTATTTGTTTGAATCCATCTGTCATAATTGTCAATATTGTTCTGTGCTAGATAGGCATCCATTGCTTTTTTGAATGCAGTTGCATTATCTGCAAGCACAACATCCCGAGGCAAAGAATTCCATAGCCTTACCGCCCTTACTGTAAAAAATCCCTGCCTTTGTTTTAGTTGAAAGAGCCTTTCCTCTAGTCTTAATGGATGATCTCTTGTTCTTAGCTCAGCTCTGTGCATAAATAATTCACTGGAAATCATCAAATCTCGGTTATAATACGCACAATTTTACCCCTCTTCACCTTATGTGAAGTGGGGGTGCGTATTATACCCGAGAGTTTTTTTTGATGACTTAAATTTTTTTTTATTACTGCCGGCTACCTTCCCTTCCAACCCCCCAGCGCGATCCGATGTCAAAAGAAGCCTTACTTTCTTTTGCTGCACTTGAATACAGTGATCTGTGTTAAGCTCTGTGTCCCATCTTCCCTGCGGGCGGGTGGCAGGCTTGTATTTCCCGCCCGCTTCCTTCAATGGACTTTCAGGACCTTCCTCCTCCAGCCAATGATAATGCACCGGCATTACCATTGGCTGGAGGCGGAAAGTCCATTTAAGGAAGCAGGCGGAAAATGCAAGCCTGCCACCCACCCGCAGGGAAGATGGGACACAGAGCTTAAAGGGATAGTAATACTTCGTTTTAACTTTATTTTATTCTGTAGGCATTCAAAAAACATGAAGAATGATATAAGTCTTATCTCTCAAACATTTATGGTTTATGAGATATTCACAAGCAAAGTTCCCCTCCCCGCCCCTTTTTCCTAGTGTAAGCCATCTCTTCTCAAATGTGAGTCTGGTTGTATGACAGGACAGATAACAGAAGGGGAAAATTTTCTTTGCATGAAAACAATGAAAGCCCTTCCCCCCTTGACAAGTTTTTCAGCTTTTTCCATTATCTTAATTGAAGATTGTCCCTCTCTGCAGTCTACCTGGGCATCTCCCTTCTGATCTGGTTGAACAGGGAAGGGATACTTTGTTTGTGAATATCTCTTAAACCATAAAGGTTTCAGAGATAAGACTTATATCATTCTTCATGTTTTTTTAATGCCTACAAAATAAAATAAAGTTAAAACAAAGTATTACTATCCCTTTAACACAGATCACTGTATTCAAGTGCAGCAAAAGAAAGTAAGGCTTCTTTTGACATCAGGTTGCGCTGGGGGGAAGGGATGGGAGGTAGCCGGCAGCAATAATTTTTTTTAAGTAAATGGGAAAAGAAGGGTGCGTATTATACATACATCAGCCCTTAGACATCTCTTCTCTAATGTAAACAAACCCAGTTTGGCTAGTCTATCTTTATAACTCAGATCCTCCAATCCCATTATCAGTTTTGTTGCACGTCTCTGCACCTTTTCCAGTTCAGTAATGTCTTTTTTTTAGAACAGGCACCCAAAATTGTACTCCATATTCTAGATGAGGCCTAACCAAGGATTTATACAGAGGTAGGATAATATTAGCATCCCTTGCATCTACACCTCTTTTTATGCAGGCTAGTACTCTATTTGTTCTTGCAGCAGCTGAGTGACTCTGTACACTGCTGTGAAGTCTATCGTCTATCTGTACTCCTAAATCTCTCTCTAATGAGGATTCCCCAAGTTGTTTCCCATTTAGAGTATATGTAGCAAGTTTGTTTCTACAGCCGAAATGCATAACCTTACATTTATCTACATTTAATGACATCTGCCACTTTTCTGCCCATTCACTTAGTTTATCTAAATCCTTCTGTAGGGAAAAATATCCAACTCTGTATGTATTTCCTTACATAGCTTAGTGTCATCAGCAAAGATTGAGATGTTACTTTCAATTCCCACTTCTAGATCATTAATAAAAAAATTAAAAAGCATTGGTCCCAGGACTGAACCCTGCAGCACCCCACTTATAACCTTAGATCAAATTGAAAACGTTCCATTTACAACAACTCTCTGCCATCTATCATTTAGCCAGTTCTCAATCCATGTACAGATAACACAGCCTAAACCGAAGCCTTTTAATTTATTAACCTGTTGTGAGGCACTGTATCAAAGGCTTTTGCAAAATCCAAGTATACTACATCAACAGCAATTCCCCTGTCCAAATTACTACTCAGTCTTTCATAAAATGCAAGTAAATTAGTCTGACATGATCTGTTCTTCATGAAACCATGCTGATTCCTACTAATGATATTGTTTGTCTTCATATAGTTCTGAATACTGTCAGTTAATAACCCTACTAGTATCTTACCCACTATAGAAGTCAAGCTCACAGGTCTATAATTTCCTGGTTTGGATCTTGCTCCCTTTTTAAACAATGGAACTACATCAGCTTTCCTCCAATCACAGGGCACTATGCCTGATGAAAGTGAATCAATAAATATTAAGTATAATGGTTTTGCTATTACTGAACTAAATTCCTAAAGTACCCTTGGGTGTATACCGTCCGGTCCAGGCACTTTATTCACTATAACCCTTTCCAGTCTCTTTTGGACCTTGTCAACAGTAAGCCATGTAGATGATGGAGGAAATACCGTGGTTTTGTCTGTTTGCCCATAGCTTATCATTGCTGCTTCCTTTGTATATACTGAAGCAAAGAACGCATTTAGGGTGTCAGCCATAGCTTTATCCTCACTAATCAATTCACCTGTCTCAGTCCTAAGAGGACCAATATCAACCTTAACTTTTTTGTTATTAATATACTTGTAGAGTTGTTTAGGGTTTTTCTTGCTCTCATTTGCAATGTTTCTCTCATTTTCTATTTTTGCTAGCTTAACTGTTTGTTTGCAGATTTTATTAAATTCTTTATATTTTTTAAATTATGCATCTGACCCATTTGACTTAAACACTTTAAAAGCCTGCTTATTTTTTTTCGTAAGAGGAGATGGGGGGAGGGGTAGTCATTGAAGAGAAAATGACCAAGATTTTCCAAGAGATTGGGTATGGTGTGATTCCAGTTAGCACGGTTTCTTCTTCTTGACTGAGGAACCATGAGACTCTCACTTCTGGGCTCTCAGACACAGTGTAAGGTAAGACATTTGTAATTAATGTGTTGCAGAGCAGCCTGTAACCCTCTTTTAAGGCAATGTTCTAAATGATTGTATTGTTTAATTTGCTTGAGTGTTTGTGCTTTGCATGTGCTTGTGTTCTGTTTGTGTATTGTGTTATGCATGTGTGTGTGTTCTGTTTGTGTATTGTGTTGTGTGAGTGTGTTCTGCGCATGTATGTGTTGTGTCATGTGTTCCGTGCATGTATGTGTTGTGTGTGTATTGAGCGTGTATATGTAGCGTGCGTGTGTATTGTGCTTGTATGTGTTGTGTACGTGTGTATTGCAGATGTATGTGTTGTGTGCGCATGTATGTATTGCGCATGTATGTGTTGTGTGTGTGTGTGTATTGCACGCATGTGATTTGCTCGTGTATGTGTTATGTTCGTGTGTTGTGTGCATGTGTGTTTTGCACGTACGTGTGTTTTGCGCAATCGCCTTGCGCGCATGAGTCTTGTGCTCTTGCGTGTATGGTTTGGCAAAAATGTGGAAGAGGCCATGTTAACCCTTTAAGTGCCACAGTGGAAGGCATTGCATTAGTTTGCAATGTGTTGTGCACCTCTTTGGCAGTCAAAGGGTTAAGGCTCACAATGTGTATTAACTGTGTATATTAGTGTAACAGTGGTGGAGTGTGCTGAATGCACTCCATGTGATTCTTGGCGAGTGCTGCAGAGAAAACAGCACTGTTTGTTTGATAAACATATTGTGATCGTGGTAGGAAAATTTGTCCCCGACAGGAGATTGTCAGCCATTTTTTTGGTTTCACTAAAGGGATAGTGAGGGGTGTGGACATTTAAATGAGTGTCTGTATGTTGTACTGAGACAGGGTGAGAGATATGGTAATATCCTCCTAGCTGCACCCTAAGGTGTGTATGCTGGGCTATGGTAGTCTATAGGATATCTGCTTATGTGCTCTTAATTTCCTTACATTGAGTTAAATGGGTCTTTTAAAGGGACAGTGAACTTAAAGGGTTTAAATGTAGTGTTTAACCCCTTATAGGCTATATAGCTCACCAAGGGATTAAAAAGCCTCAAATTTGTATTTGTCCTCTATGGTACATCAGTTTTGCTCCTCATTTCTTTTATGAATAAGTCCCATTCTAAACTACCTCATAGAACGACCATGTGACCTTGATTACTGCTATTCTAGTCTAGTAGCTCAGGAGTTAAAATCACACTTTTGTAATGCAAACCTATATGTTATTGGGATTTTTCAGCTAAGTGAAACACAGGCAATCCTGCTGCTGTCAGTTGTTTTATTCAAAATCTGTAACAGCTCAAACTGTCAGGAAGAGAGTAAAAGTGTCATTACCTACTGAAAGGTGAAACTGACAGGAAATGACTCAGCAGTTTCTCCACATTCTGTGGAAAACTTTTTGTTGGTGACTCTCCTTTCCCATATAATGAAACAGGATAACCAATTGAAAACTGGCCACTAGAGGTCACTGTGAAAAACTAACAGGTTAAACTAAACTAAAAGATGCCTTTCTCCTCAGTGGGAGTACCCTTGATTACTGCTCCTTTAAAAATTACAGAGTAAGCCACTTAATCGCACACCAATTCCTGCAAGGTTAAGTAAAGACTTTCTTTTCTTCTGGATTGATTTGTAACTCTAACTCTAAATGTCCTAATTTTCAATAACCCCAAGCAATTTGCCACTGGACTTAGTATGTGTTCTGGCTATATCAATTTAGTGAGACAAGGCTTGAGGTTTGCATGCATGTTTCTATGGTGATGCAGTAGGACATGGTTCAGAGGTAAGTATGTGTGGTGGGACAAGGCTGGAGGGGAGGTAGTAGGTGTGTGGGTCTGTGGCTACCATGGGACAAGGCTGGGGGTCGCAGCAGTGATAGGCAACATGAAGTCATACATCTGCTGCCAGACAAGTTTCATCACTCACCACCAGCTGATGGCATTCTGGGACCAATGGGAGTTGTAGTCTGGCAGCAGATAAGGGGCCCTCATATTGCCCATCCTTACTACCAGACAGTGGAACAAGGCTGGGTCAGTATATATGGATCTATGGCTATTGTGGGACAGGACTGGGAGATCAGTATGTGTGGTTCTATGGCTACTGTGGGATAAGGCTGGGGGTTAATATATCTGGATCCATGGCTACTGTGGGATAAGGTTGGGTATCAGTATGTTTGGTTCTATGGCTACTGAGGAGCAAGGCAGGGGTTATCAGTATGTGTGTGGTTCTGTAGATATCAGTACAGTGGGACAGGGCTGTTGGTCAGTATGTTGGGTTCTATGGACACTAGTGTAGTAGGATAAGGCTGTTGGTCAGTATGTGTGGTTCTATGGACACTAGTGTAGTAGGATAAGGCTGCTGGTGAGAATGACTACTGTGGAACAGATTTATGAGTCAGTATCTGTGATAAAAGTGCAGTGGAACAAAAAGCAGAAAAAAGCACTTTTCATTGGAATTCCCACAGAAGGCGAAGAGTGCCTTTTTTCTCACCTTACTCTTTTTGTGGCAACATTTTTTGCCTTCCCTAAATATCACTACTGAGATAAAGAAGAGCAGGGATTTCGGCTATAGTAGTAATATTTGGTTTGAGAAGATAGGAAGTTTGTCCCTTCTCAGGCTCCATGTTATCAGCCACCAATCAAGGATAATATTAATAACACCTGCAGAGGTTAGTCTATGAATTATGGGAGTAGACTTCTAATAGTCAAGGTCACATTGCCTTTCTTTATAAGAAGTTTGGGATTTAGGAGTTACTGCACTTTAACTACGTGAACGCCAGAAAAGCCATGAAAGCAATGCGTTGGGGATATTGTTAACATTTGAAAGAATAAAAACCGTGTTTAAATCATTGTCATTTTTTAGAAATTTGCCTAGGTCTGGTTAAGAGAAGAAACTGGGGCATGCTATTCTTCAAACCAAATGTAGGTACCATGTAATATTGAATCACTTTGATTCAGATAATTTTGTATTGCTTAATCACCAGAAATATCCAACAATTATAAAAAGAGTTCTTAGCAACTCATAACCAATAAGAAATCCAGTTTGTAATGATGGTGTAGGCTAAAGAGGTTTCTCCAAGTCCTCCAATGATACATTCATTTTCAAACACAGCTGTGCAAATCCCCGAACAATAATTTTGTCTATTATGCATAACTAGTTTAAAAGCCCGTGTAAACGGCCACAGTGCCACCCAGCTGCCTCGGCTGGTGCCCAGAGACTCTCTGCTCACTCGCGGTGCTGCAGTCATGCTCAGTACAGACTGCCCGAACGTCCTGCGGCTGATACACAGCAGGGCACTCCGAATTCGGACCGTAGTCCACTCTGGCACCTTCCTGGGACCCAAGAAGGTGGGCAAAGAGGACTACGGTCCAAATTTGGAGCGTCCCACTTCATATCAGCTGCAGCGCGGGCAGCCTGTACTGTGCATGACTGCAGCGCGGGCAGTCTCTACTACGCATGACGGCTTCTGACAAACATCCTAGCAAATTATTATATAGGATGGAGGCTTAGGTCTATGATTATGCTCCTACTGAGGTGAAATGTTTAAAGTAGTTGTGGTATTTGTGTTTGTCTCTGCAAAATATTAAGAATCTATTTAATAAATACATGTTTTATATGGAAAAGATAAAATTATTGGTCAATGGTTTGCATGGCTGTGTTTGAAAATTGACAAATAAATATTTCTGAACTTCTCTTTGAGTTACAATGGGCCTCCCACTTGAGAAATCTTAGTGCATAGGCTGAATAGAATAATACAGAAACTGCAGAGTTTATCTCACTGGAGAAGTTATCACCAGTTATCACAACGTAGTGCATCTCCCCGTGTAGTCTATAACTAAAGATGTCCAATAGAATATAATAGGAACTGGAGAGTTTATCTCACTGGAAAAGTTATCTCCTCTTTTTCGCACCTTAGTACATCTCCCCCTGTAGTCTATAACTAAAAGCTCTCCCATAGAATATCATAGGAACTGGAAAGTTTATCACACTGGAGAAGTTATCTATTCTTTATCACATCTTAGTACATCTCCCCCTGTAGTCCATAACTAAAAGCTCTCCCGTAGAATATTATAGGAACTTGAGAGTTTATCTCACTGGAGAAGTTATCTCCTCTTTGTCACAACATAGTGCATCTCCCCCTGTAGTTTATAACTAAAATTCTACCATGGAATAACATAGGAACTTGAGAGTTTATCTCACTGGAGAAATTATCTCCTATTTATCGCAACACAGTGCATCTCCCCCTGTAGTCTATAACTAAATATCTCCCATAGAATGTCATAGGAACTTGAGAGTTTATCACACTGGAGAAGTGATCTCCTCTTTATCACATCTTAGTACATCTCTCCTGTAGTCTATAACTAAAGCTCTCCAATAGAATATCATAGGAACTGGAGAGTTTATCACAATGGAGAAGTTTTTGCCTCTTTTTCACACCTTAGTACATCTCCCCCATAGTCTATAACTAAAAGCTCTCCCATAGAATAACATAGGAACTGTAGAGTTTATATCACTGGAGGAGTTATCTCCTCTTTATCACACCTTAGTACATCTCCACTGTAGTCTATAACTAACGTTCCTCCAAAGAATAACATAGAGCCATATCAAAGGGAATCCCTGTTCATTTTTGGTTACACTGGCTCGGGCAATGGCCGAGCAGCACTAAGAGGGGATTTTTTTTTAAAGGAGCAGTAAACTTTTTTTTAATGAAAACACATATTTACAGAGCATTTCCTGCTGAATAAAACTCCCATCGCTGTCAGATGTTTTATTCAAAAATTATAGCAGTTTAAATAACCAGGAAGTGAATTTACTATGTTTACTTCCTGATAGTTCTAACTGACAGGAAGTGACAGGCAGTTTCTATCACATTCTATGGAGAACTGTATGTCTCTGACTTTCCTGACTTTCCTCTCCATTAGAATCTAACAGGAAATCTAATTAGAATTTGACCACTAGAGGGCACTGCTAATGTAAAAAAAACATGGGTTTAAACTGTATTAACTCTGGAAATATAAATCTCTCGGCAGTGGGAGTACCCTTAGTTTACTCAATCAGTAAATCCCTACAATATATATTTTTTCATAAAAAAAGTTTACTGCTCCTTTAATTTGTAAGAGGTGGCAGCAATGGTGACAACAGGCTATTAGGATTTCGTTTTAATTTGTATGTGGTTGAAGGCATCTAGGACACTTCTAGACTTCTAATATCAAGTTAAGTGGAAGCTTATCTAATGTGATGGGGCTAGATTAGTGTTAGATCTGGGGGTGGGGGTGGGGGGGATTGACCCTTTGAGCTCCAGAATAGTAATGAAATAAATCTGTCTGGAAATGGAATTGTTCACCGAAATTCTGAATAACTGGACATTATGGTTTACTAATTTAATTTAATCCTTACCATTTGAGTGCCGGAGGGGTACGCATTGCAAAGCAATGCGTTATGCACCTCTCTGGCACACAAAGTGTTCACGGGTAAAAAGACTGTCATGAATGATTGGAAAAACTATTTGTTTGCCATGTACAAGTCTCGTTTCTTCTACTTTGCTTACGTACTGCAATTATGCATTTACCTCAAAGAGTTCACTTTTACGTCTTTGTACCCAGGGACCTCCGAATAGACGGTCTTCATCTGTGCAAAGAGGGATATGAGAAGTCAGATATCCCACAGGGCAAAAGATCACTCTGTGTCAGAGATCACCAAAGTCTTGTTGCCTCTGAGCCACATTTACAGTAAAAAAAAAAAAATTGGATTGTGTGGCCCAAATCACACTTGTTTCAGCAGTGCAGCACTTATCCCAAGGAACTAACAACACTTTTACCTTTAGATTACTGCTTCCAGGAGATCAATCTCACCACCACCACCCCCATATTGCGAGGAGCTTCCCCCTCATGCTCTTTTTCACCAGGAAATCACATCTCTATATATATCTTCTGCCCTCATTCTCTTTCTCTTTCACCTGCAGCTCACCTCTCTAACTCTCTTTTTCACCTGGGGAGGTCACCTTTATCTCTTCACCTTCACTCCTTCAACAGCAACTCTCACCTCTCTCTCTCTTGCTCTCACGCTCTTTATCAGGGGCTTACTGCTCTCATCCATCTCTCTACCCTTACTCCTTCACCAGCGTCTCTCTCTCTTTTACCAGGGGCTTACCGCTCTCTCATCCATCTCTCCACCTTCACTCCTTCCCCAGCAGCTCTTTCTTTCTTTTACCAGGGGTTTACCACTTTCTTATCCATCTCTCCACCTTCACACCTTCACCAGCAGCTCTCTCTCTCTCTTTCACCAGGGGCTTACTGCTCTCTCATCCATCTCTCTACCCTCACTCCTTCACCAATAGCTCTCACCTCTCTCTCTCTCTTTTTCCAGGGGCTTAGCGCTCTCTCTCATCCATCACTCCATCCTCACTCCTTCACCAGCAGCTCTCTCTCTCAATTTACCAGGGGCTTACCACTCTCTCATCCATCTCTCCACCCTCACTCCTTTACCAGCAGCTCTCACCTCTCTCTCTCTTTTACCAGGGGCTTACCGCTCTCTCATCCATCTCTCTACCCTAAATCCTTCACCAGCAGCTCTCTCTCTCTTTCACCAGGGGCTTACTGCTCTCTCATCCATCTCTCCACTCACTCCTTCACCAGCATCTCTCTCCTCTCTCTCTCTCTTTTTCCAGGGACTTACTGCTCTCTCATCCATCTCTCTACCCTCAATCCTTCACCAGCAGCTCTCTCTCTCTCTCTCTCTTTTACCAGGGGCTTACCACTCTCTCATCCATCTCTCTACCCTCAATCCTTCACCAGCAGCTCTCTCTCTCTCTCTCTTTTACCAGGGGCTTACCACTCTCTCATCCATCTCTCCACCCTTACTCCTTCACCAGCAGCTCTCACCTCTCTCTCTCTCCCTCTCTCTCTCTTTTACCAGGGGCTTACTGCTCTCTCATCCATCTCTCCACTCTCACTCCATCGCCAGCAGCTCTCACCTCTCTCTCTCTCTCTCTCTTTTACCAGGGGCTTACCACTCTCTCATCCATCTCTCCATCCTCACTCCTTCACCAACAGCTCTCACCCCTCTCTCTCTCTCTCTCTCTCTTTTACCAGGGGCTTACCACTCTCTCATCCATCTCTCTACCCTCAATCCTTCACCAGCAGCTCTCTCTCTCTCTCTTTTACCAGGGGCTTACCACTCTCTCATCCATCTCTCCACTCTCACTCCGTCGCCAGCAGCTCTCACCTCTCTCTCTCTCTCTTTTACCAGGGGCTTACCACTCTCTCATCCATCTCTCCATCCTCACTCCTTCACCAACAGCTCTCACCCCTCTCTCTCTCTCTCTTTTACCAGGGGCTTACCATCCTCTCATCCATCTCTCTAGCCTCACTCCTTCACCCCCAGCTCTCACCACTCTCTATTTCTCTTTTCTACCATGGACTTACTTTTCCCTCTTTTTCTCTCCCACACTCTTCTCCTCTTTCCCCTGCAGCTCCCCCCTCTCTCTCTCTCTCTCTCTCTCTCTCTTACCAGGGGCTTAGCTCTCTCTCATCCATCTCTCTTACTTTCATTCTTTCTCTCTTTATACCCCTCTTTTCCTCTTTCACCAGCAGCTCTCCAGGGGCTTTCATGTCTCTCTCCCCTCTCTTTCTCTCTCCCTCCCTCTCTCATTCTCTCTCTATCTTTTTCTCCATCCATCTCTCTCACACTATATCTCTCTCTTTCAGCAGACATTCAGCAGGACGCATGCAAACTACACAATCGGGAACATCTAAAAATTCCACAAACCCCTTTGATTTAAATGGGGATTTTAACTGTTAGATTGCTAGAGACATCACTAACACATTGGGCTTTTTTCTTTTTGGAGACGCTCTAAATCAATTTGAACATATACGTGGTCTTTAGGACAAAATAATCTCCCACCCATCTTCTAAACTATAATTGCACACTGGATTAAAAAGGATAAGAGATATTATCTTTCTCACCTGCTCTTTGAATTCCTTCTCAAAGTCCTTAAATTCTTTAGATGATTTATTATTCATTTCATTTGAAACCACTCTGTCAAGGATTTCCACATCTACTATCACAGAGGTGTTAACTGACTTACCTTTGGGGAAAAACATCAAGGTTACTTGTCATCTTACATAATAAGCATCATATAAATACAAGGCCTAGGCAGAAGGAAATATGGAGCAATTCTAGAGCAACGTAACTGTACTATAGAGAATAAATACACATTTCCAACATTGCCATTGACTTAAAAGGAGCTTTTAAAGGGATAGTAATGTTTCATAATAAAAGCAACTTTACTGATGTAACACTGCTCAGCCAGAGCAGAAGGGAGGTGCCCAGGTAGACTGCAGAGAGGGACAATCTTCAATTAAGATAAGGGAAAAACCTGAAAAACTTGTCAAGGGGGGCAGGGCTTTCATTGTTCTCATAGGAAGAAGATTGTCCCCTGCTGTTATCTGTCTGGTCTATGGACTGGATTCCACATCTGAGAAGAGATGGCTTACACTAGGTAAAAGGGGCGGGAGGGGGAACTTTGCTTGTGAATATCTCTCAAACCATAAAAGTTTGAGAGATAAGACTTATATCGTTCTTCATTTTTTTTTAATGCCTACAAAATAAAATAAAGATAAAACGAAGTATTACTATCCGTTTAAAGTGATAGTAATGTTTAACAAACAAAAAGCAGCTCCAATTAATCTTCATAGTATTTGGGCCACGGAGAGTGTTATTTCAATACTGTCAGAGTTGTAGTAATTGTAATTGAATGATAAAGTAGAACTGAAAACACAAGAGAGAGGGGAGGGACTTATAGTGCAGACATCTTTGTCATTCAGGGAGTATAAGAGATAGAAATATACTCACAATCAAATTTTGTCAATGGAAAATTTCCAGTGGCAATGACAGCTTGTGGAGGATATTGACATTGCCTCCACACAGATGCACAAATCTAATCGCCCAATCCTTTCGGGACCACCACCTCACAATAGGGCTTGAAAGTAATGATACAAGAAGAAAATACACAGAGAGCTGTACTGTTATCCAATAACTACATATCAATCAGGATATGGTGAATGTCATCGGCAACCGGTTTAAAAGCAAGCAGGGATTTTAGATGCTGGTTCTCCCCGCAACGAAACCACATCGATGTGCATCACTTGCCTGTTCCAATACTTGACAATACAATCAGCAAGAATATAATCCCACTGCAGCAGACCAGATGAATCAAAAGTATAAAATGTATTTAAAACATACTAAAATATCCTCAACATGTTTCGTGCTTGGCACACCACTTCATCAGAAGGAATACAGCATTACAATATACAGGTTTTGTTGCAGGGAGAACCAACATATAAAATCCCTGTTTGCTTTTAAACTGATTGCTGTGGTAATTGGTTCAACATTTGGTGTGAGTATTTGATATTCACCATATCCTTTCTGACGTGTAGTTATTGGATAACAGTACTGCTCTTCTTGTATTTTCTTCTTGAATAATTATCACCTCCTGCCCCTTTTACTGATATAACACTGCTCACCTCAGCAGCAAGACTGTCCGGATAGATCGCAGAGAGGGACAATCTTCAGTGAGCATAAGGAAAAACCTGAAAAACCTGTCAAGGCGGTCAGGGTTTTCCTTATACTCACAGTAAGAAGATTGTCCCTTGCTGTGAGCTGTCTGGTCCCAGGACCAGATTCCACATCTGAGGGAGGTGGCTTACACTAGGTAAAAGGGGCGGGAGGGGGATACCTTGTCATTCAACTACTCTTGTACTACAACTCTGTAAGGGATGATTTTTGGTGATCTCCTCACAGTTAGTTGGGGGTTAATGCTCTGCAGTCATGTAGCAAGCTAAACAACAGAGAGTAGTGCCATCCTCAGTTACGTAGTGTTTATGAGAGGCAGGTAGTACCGTCTCCAGTTGCTCAATATTCAGTGTTATATAACGGAGTAAATACGCATGCGTAGTGTTAGACATACCCTCCATACCTTTAAGGGTGTAGTCTGTATTTACCCCATAATCAACTCTGACAGTATTGAAATAACACTCTCCATGGCCCAAATACTATGAAGATTAATTGGAGCTACTGTTTTTGTGAAATATTACTATCCCTTTAATCAGTCAATTAATCAGGGACACATTCATTTTTACTGACCAAACCCTATACCAAAGACAACAAGATATACACATTTCTGGTTGTAATTACAGTGGTTTATACTAGGGGTAGTAACTTACTACAATTCCCACAATCCCCATCCAGCCAACAGGTAAATGGAGGTATATGTTTTAAGCCCTGATGAAGTACTGTATCAACAAGAGAAGTGTAGGGTTTTTACAGTAGTGATTTTATTGTATATGCACTAATAAAGAGCTTTTTATGCACATTATTCATTTGTCTTTTGAGTGACCATCCAAGTGATAAAAACCTATTCAAAATAGGGTGACCACATTTCAGTTCTGCCATTCAGGGACACTGTGGAGATGAGTGCACCACAGAGTTCCAAACACTAGAGGGAGAACTGCCCATTGACTGCTGTGACAGAAAATGATGCCTGTGGTGGGCTGCAAAATAATGTACATCACACTCAAAGCTAGTATAGACTAACATTACACTACAACAAAAATGGACTGTAGCTACTGTTTGATGTCAGGATCCAGGCTCAGTTATCTCTCTAATGTTTAGAGCTCTCACTGGAAGCCATTTGCTTGTAGCCCAGCAGAGGGATCACTTCCTGTCATAGTAGGCAATGGTCAGTTCTACTTCCAGTGTTTAACCTGTGCTCTGGAGTCTTTATTCAGGGACTTTGTATTGTCCCAGAAGGGGGTTGCCCTGGACAAGGGACACACATTTAAAATCAGGGACTGTCCTTGGCAATTTGGAACATGTAGTCACCCTAATTCAAAACAAGCTGTATTAGGCCTAATGCCTCCTGATGCCCCCAGTTACTGATTTTCCCCCCGATTTGGCTGGGAGATCAATAGAGGTGACTCAGGGGAGCAAGAAGGCCCCCTTGCTTACATCCTACCTGAAGTACTTGTTTGGAGTGGGCGAGATTGGGAAACCCTTTCACGTCAATATGGGAGGCTTTCCCTCATTCACTTGAAAGGGTTTCCTGATCGCATCCTCTCCTACCCGGAGTGGCAGATCGTGGTTACTTTTATGTTATTTTCTCACTAATGCTGTGATGTTTTTAATATGAAGAAATAAAGTCCTAATGATTTTATGAACAATCTATCGTTTGGTGTCTGAGGCTCAGGCAATCCCATCAAGCTCTCTTGTACTGTGCCTTCTATATAGCATGGTGTTGCCCAGGGGTGGGGACTTCTCTGTGTGTATCATTATATATGAGTACATATTTGTATTTGTAGAGACATTTGGAGAACTTCGAGGTAATACAGAGGGGAAGTTGCAAGTAATTCAGGGACAGTCTGACTCCATTCTGTGCACAGTCATCTCCAGGAAAATGTACATCATGTGATAAGCCAGATATGGCTCTCCAGCTGGTGTTAGACTCCAACTTCTATCATCCATAGCCAGGAGGTTGAAGGCTGAGGATAATCGGGATTGTAGAAGAGTAGGAGCTTGGGAGCCACATGATGCCCAAGTGATGTATTGTAAGTAATACAAAATGGAACCCCTCCTCTCCACTTCTAAAGGGTCCTTGGTAGAGAAGGGGCTGGTCACCTTGTATTAATTACACTACACCTGGGATTGGACAACTTGTGGCTCCGCAGCTGGAAACTGCCGTCCTTGGGTGTGTATGGCAGGGGAGATGAATTTTGGGGTCAAATTACCCTCTTCTTCACACACACGCATATATATATACAGTGAGGGAAAAAATTATTTGATCCCCTACTGATTTTGTATGTTTGCTCACTGACAAAGAAATGATCAGTCTATAATTTTAATGGTAGGTTTATTTGAACAATGAGAGACAGAATAACAACAAAAAAAAACCTGGAAAAACTAATTTCAAAAAAGTTATAAATTGATTTGCATTTTACTGAGTGAAATAAGTATTAGACCCCCTATCAATCAGCAAGATTTCTGGCTCCCAGGTGTCTTTTATACAGGTAACACTGTCTTAAAGGGAGAGCTTCTAATCTCAACTTGTTACCTGTATAAAAGACACCTGTCCACAGAAGCAACCAAGCAATCAGATTCCAAACTCTCCACCATGGCCAAGACCAAAGAGCTGTCCAAGGATGTCAGGGGCAAGATTGTAGACCTACACAAGGCTGGAATGGGCCACAAGACCATCGCCAAGCAGCATGGTGAGATGGTCACAACAGTTGGTACGATTATTTGCAAATGGAAGAAACACAAAATAACTGTCAATCTCCCTCGGTCTGGGGCTCCATGCAAGATCTCACCTCGTGAAGTTTCAATGATCATGAGAATGGTGAGGAATCAGCCCAGAACTACACAGGAGGATCTTGTCAATGATCTCAAGGCACCAAGAAAACAATTGGTAACACACTACACCGTGAAGGACTGAAATCCTGCAGCAGGGGACCTTGCTCAAGAAAGCAGATTTACAGTCCCGTCTGAAGTCTGACAATGAACATGTGAATGATTCAGAGGAGAACTGGGTGAAAATGTTGTGGTCAGATGTGACCAAAATCGAGCTCTTTGGCATCAACTCAACTCGCCGTGTTTGGAGGAGGAGGAATGCTGCCTACAACCCCAAGAACACCATCCCCAATATCAAACATGGAGGTGGAAGCATTATGCTTTGGAGGTGTTTTTCTGCTAAGGGGACAGGACAACTTCACCGCATCAAAGGGACGATGGACTGGGCCATGTACCGTCACATCTTGGGTGAGAATCTCCTTCCCTCAGCCAGGGCATTGAAAATGGGTCGTGGATGGGTTTTCCAGCATGACAATGACCCAAAACACACGGCCAAGGCAACAAAGGAGTGTCTCAAGAAGAAGCACATTAAGGTCCTGGAGTGGCCTAGTCAGTCTCCAGACCTTAATCCCATAGAAAATCTGTGGAGGGAGCTGAAGGTTCGAGTTGCCAAACGTCAGCCTTGAAACCTTAATGACTTGGAGAGGATCTGCAAAGAGGAGCGGGACAAAATCCCTCCTGATATGTGTGCAAACCTGATGGCCAACTACAAGAAACGTCTGACCTCTGTGATTGCCAACAAGGGTTTTGCCACCAAGTCATGTTTTACAAAGGGGTCAAATACTTATTTCACTCAGTAAAATGCAAATCAATTTATAACTTTTTTGAAATGCATTTTTCAGGATTTTTTGTTGTTATTCTGTCTCTCACTGTTCAAATAAACCTCCCATTAAAATTATAGACTGATCATTTCTTTGTCGGTGGGCAAATGTACAAAATCAGCAGGGAATCAAATAATTTTTTCCCTCACTGTATATCCTATATAATAATTCTCTAGGATGTTTGTCAGAAGCTGTCATGCCTAGTAGAGACTGCCCGAATGCACAGAATGCTGGGAGGTGTAGAAATGCTAGGAGCACAGAATGCTGGGAGGTGTAGGAATGCTGGGAGCATGGAATGCTGGGAGTTCTGTGCTGGGAGCATTCTGTGGTTTCGGGCAGTCTCTACAGTGCCTGACTGCGTCGGCGGCAGGACGCAGAGCAGGACCGGCCTCTTAACCCTTTGAGTGCCAGAGGGGTATGCAACTGATTCCAAAGCAATGCGTTGCATACCCCTCTGATACTCAAAGGGTTAACATCACCCAGACCTTGGCTCTTGTACACAGGCTTTTACACTCATTATATATATATATACACACACACATAAATATATACATATATATATATATATATATATTCATATTTATTTTCTTTAGGTATGTCATACTAACATTACAGAATTATCATAGCTACCAGGGGAAATGCTGTCCCACATACTTACCCATTTCAACTCTCTCCACAATGAACTCACAAAAGTTTCCAAAGAAATCTTTGAGACAAACACATTTATTTCCATCAAATTTTCCAGAGTTCTGACATTCTCCTGAGAAAGTGACAAAGACAAAAGCAACACATTGTGAGACAGAGAGCAACACAGCAATGTCTCAGTAACATAATTCAGATATCAGAGTGAAACATATTCCTGCTATGTCACATGGATCTGTATTCAATAAACTAAAGAGATTCAGTTCTGGAGCTGGAGACCTCGTTATCATTCAAGGGGTTAAATTCCCCATTTAAAGGGATAGTAGTGTTTAAAGGGATAGTAATATTTAAAATGTAAAAAAAATATGTTGTAGGGTTTATCCCCCTGAGTAAAACAAAGATACTCCCACTGCTGAGAGATATTTTATTAAAAAATTATAACAGCTCAAACTTGAATTTTTTAGGTGCAATATCACAGTGGCCTGAAATTGTACAGTGGTGCTGTTGCTACATCATCCTATGGAGATTTGTGGTCTACAGACCAGAACTGTACATAGGATGGTGTAGCAACAGCGCTACTGTAAAGTTTCAGGCCACTGTGATATTGCACCTAAAAAATTCACGTTTGAGCTGTTACAAATTTTTAATAAAATATCTCTCAGCAGTGGGAGTACCCTTGTTTTACTCAGGGGGATAAACCCTACAGCATATATTTTACATTTTAAGTATTACTATCCCTTTAAGTTTCAAAAATATATATTGCAAGGTTTATCCTGTTGAGTAAAACATGGGCAGTACCACTGCTGAGCGATGGTGTATTCCAAAGTTACTGAGCTGTCCATAGACTTCTGCAGCAACAGCGCCACTGTAAAAGTTCAGATCGTAGAGGTACTGCACCCAGAAAATGCAAGCGTTAACTGCAATAACCTTTGAATACAACATCTTTCAGCAGTGGGAGTACCATTATTATAATCAGCAAGATCAACTCTGCAATACATATTTTTTATATTAAGCATTACTGCCCATGGGTATTTTGGGAATAGTTATTTGTCCCCTGTGGTGCAGCTGGTTTGCTCCAGACTTGCTCCTATTTTACTTAGTACATCCCCCCCGTGTATGCCTGTTCAGCTGTACCGTAGCCATGGAGGCATTTCCCATAATTCTTCTTTGTATTTTCCTGCCTTATGAGATACTGATCACTGATATACCCTCAATGGATATTGGCAACCTCAGGAGAAAAACCCAGTCCACATCTATATGATCAATAGATAAAAAGAAAAATAGACCAAAAGAAAGGTGACCTAAAAGGAAAAATTAAGACAACAAATGAAGACAAATCATAAAAATGAAAACTATAAGATGCCCAACTTCCTCAGTACTTAATCTCAGAATCTAAAAACTTGAGAGATGTGGCAGCCTTCACAGCCCAATTCTAAAAGACTGTGAGAGAAATTCCAGTGAGTCAAAACACAAAGCAGAAAGGTCATTGTGCAAAATGGTCTGAAACTGAAAATGCAACATTGGAGCAGAGGCATGGATGCACAGGAGACCCTCAGAAGAACAACAATGCTGTAAAAAAGAAAAGATCAAATTCTCGATAGCTATTTTCTGTAGTTCACTGGTTTCATTATTTTGCACTTATATATGGTACAGTATATACTTGTATATGGTCTCTTTGGCCTTTATTTGAACTATCACTATTATGTACACTACTGTTGATGTTACTGTATACTTCTTTTACCACTTATCAGTGGGTTGCATGATTACATTATGATAACCAGTTTATTATTTAATGGTACCCGATACATTAAGTCAGGGCTTATAATTTGAAGTCCTTTGCTACTAGCCAGACCTGAAAAGTTACTCGCCACTGCAAGCCATAACATACCCACCAGGGCTGAATTTCTACTCGCCAGGGCTAAATTTTCACTCGCCATTGGCTAGTGGCGAGTGGAAATTTTGAGCCCTGCATTAAGTTATTACTTACCTGAGCTGGTTTTCATTTGCATATGCAATTTTTGTTCCATATTTGTCTCCCTCCTTTTTCTGTTTTTAATTGCTTTTATATGAGTCATATTGTCCTATTGTTGTACTAATAAAGATAGTTTGGATTCATATGATATTTCTTAGGGTTGAATATCTCATGTATGAGCTTTGCCTTTGGGTTGTGTTTTACCATTTTGTATGTATTACTGTTTTTGAGTCTCAGAGTGCACCACACTATTTTGGTGATTATGACCCTAGTTATTTAACTTACTGGTGCTAACCATGTTTTTTACTAATGCTAAATCTGAACTGTGACCAAAATAGGAAAAAGTTCTAAGAAAGAACGTCTGAATTGAGCTAGAGGTCCAAATAATGAGAACAAAACACTTGCCGTAGAAATAAACAGCAAAACTTACCAATCCTAATGAATCAACATAGAGCTCAAGGTAGAAACTACTGACCTCTGCCGCCTGCCAGCAACTGTGGCCATTTTATTCCAAAAGGAAAGTCTGCCACACACCAAGACCAGCTTTCAATGATACGTTAATTAAGTGATGAGGCAACCACATACCAATGGTTAAAAGAGACAGTTGATGGCAAAAGGCTTGGTCCATGGAAATAACTTTGTACACAAAAACAAGATAACCAAAAAGTTACTGCATCTGCTTTGATGATACCTTTTTTGGAAACCTTGATCTGTGCCACCAATGCACACAGAATCTGCAACTTATCATCAGGCAAGTAAAAGAGCATTGGTCTACATTTCGGTAACAAGGAAGGAAATTACCATCACTGGACCCTTGGACTTATCTTTGGTGTTCGGAATGCCAAAATGGTCTGTCACATAATGAAGAGTTGACAAAAGAGCCGCACAAGAATTACTACCACTAGACCCTACAAACTAAAAATCCTCCAGGCAGTGCAGCAGAGAATGGATACCCACCTCCTGACAAACCACCCACTTAAGAAACGAACTGAAGACTTCAAAAGTAATAACAGGAGATGACACAACCCACAGGGAGGCATAGGCAAAAAAATAAACTGTACAAATAACTACCAATCAAATGGAAATAATCAGGGTGAAACAGAAGCAACTGAAAGGCTACTGTAATGTTGGATTTCATCAGTAGGCAACCCTGACTGGCTGTACAAACCATGGAAAGCACCCAGTCAAAGGACAATATACTGAACTCTTCTCGCCTCTTTATCAGTGCCATCATTGATGAAGGAACCTTTTTGGTAGGGACAAATGGTTAATAATCCAGTACTTACCTAGCTCGTTCTGCACAAGGCCCAAGAGATAAACCTGAAAATTATGAAAAGGATGGGACTCAAAAGTTCCCACCATACTACCCTACTGAACCTTATTCATTATCTTGTGCCAAACCCTCTGTTCAGTATCCATCACTGAATGCAAATTATTGGACACAAACACACCCTCAAAAGCAAAAAACAAAATCCAAAATCCATTCCAAAAACCATCCAGAATAATGCCCACTTCTCTACACATGGGGTATCTGCTTAATCAGTACTCCATCCTTTGTACATTGACTGGCATTGTCCCCTTGTCCTTATCATTAGTGCCTGGCTTACAAGCATTGAGCTTTCCTTTCCTAAAACAATGGGCTTCTGGGTGGGAACCACAGTGGTAGCATTCATGTTTAAATCAAAATTTGAGTACCAGCCATAATGGCTCTCATTAAAGAGCCAGCACAAACCCCACTTGGAAGCTGCTGGCCTGCCATAAGGAGCTTTGGGTCTGGCCCCACCCCATGAAAAGAGAAAGGCCTATGCAGGGTCATCAGCAGAAGCCAGAGATTAACACTCTGGCAATCAAAGGGCAACTGTGGCTGCAAGGCCGTCCAGTGATGAAAAGGCTCATTGTTCTGAAACCAACAAAGATTGCCATATACCTTATAAGGACCCCAAATCATATCCGGACAGGAAAGCAGATACAAGTCCATTTCTGGAAAATTTATGCACATGGCAATGGCAAAGATGGAACAACAATGAAGCCTGTTCCCGAACATACAAGGAACCTTTGTCTTTTCCTCGCCACTATGCTCCACATGAGGAGATGGACGATCCACCTTGTCCACAAATTCACCCTGCCATGATCTCCGAGCCCACCTGGAAGATTGACATACAGCAGGAGATTCCAGACTAGAGATCTCTTGCTTTGGAACACTAGCAGTCTCATGACGGGGGCACCTAAATCCAAAAGCCGTGTGAGCCAAACACCTCCATCAGCAGCTGTCAAATTCAGCACATGTGCAAGTAGCTGTGGTAAAGTAGTCAAATCCATGACAAATTCTCTCTGTGATGTTGCTGGCACAAAATAAGGGCAGAAAGAGGCAAGCAACACTGCAGGGAATAGTTATAAATAAATGTAAAGCCTACAACCCCCCCAGAAATTAAATCCAATATACATCTCTAAAAGGCATAATATTTGACTTAACATGGAAATGTGCCCAATGGTCAACCCCTCCCTTTCCCTGTGATCTAAGGAAGGTCCCCTTCTGTCAATAATTGCCGGCAAAATGCACCATATCAATATTCTGCTCTGATCACCCCCTTCCTGAATTTAGACCTATGTTAGTTTGTAGGTCTGACACTTTTAGTATCAGAGCATCATGTGTATACATACAAACTAATTTGAATGTCTCCCTGTTAATTTAAGAGTAAATAAACTTCAGGCTACACGTGAGAAAAAGTATCACTAAAATTTCATAAATCAGAGCAAATTGGCTATATATAAATTGTACCAGGAAACTATGGGCCATATGCATAATGGCAAAAGTAGAGCAATTCTGGGGAAAACCAATTATACAATATTGAACAAATAAACATGCAAATTTAAGGTCAAAGAATCTCAACTAGAAACTTTCCAAACAAACATGTTAGCATACCCTATAGCAGGGCTTTCCAAGTTCAGTACTTAAGGGCCACCAACAGGCCAGGATGTAAGGATTTCCCTGATAAAGGACAGGTGAGTTAATCACTGGATCAGTCATTGTGACTGACTCACCTGTGCTTAATCAGGGAAATCTTTACATCCTGGTCATTTGGTGGCCCTTGAGGACTAAACTTGGACAGCCCTGTCCTATAGGACCTTCTCCTGCCCAGGCTGCAATCTGTTGTAGCTCTCAGAAGAAATATCCTGCAGCACATCATACTGATCCTACCCAGAAATGACAGTCCATCCAGGAAATTATCCTCTCATTCAGAGGATAACTTCCTGGCTGGACTGTCATATCTGGGCAGGATCACTATGATGTGCTGCAGGATATTTCTTCTGAGAGCTACAACAGATTGCAGCCTGAGTAGGCGAAGGTCAGTGAGGTGAAGCTGTTCTTTGTAGGCCACTGAGAGGGTCCACATCTGAATTCCCTTATAACCCCTAGTGAGCCCATGCTCAAGGGCTAGTGAGAGTTGGAGATGCTCAAGTAGTATTGAGCCTGCCAAATTCGGTAGCATGCTATGCAGGACAGTATAACATTTTCTGTTGATTTAAATTAGGTTTTTAACCTCTTGAATGCAAGAAAGGTCTTCATCTCATTGCAAAGCAATGTATACCTTTGCTTGATCATGTGTGGTTAATCAGTAGCTCAGTGATTGTGATTAATCCCCCTGGTCTAAAGAAGGGATGTGATGAAAACTGTCCCCTCGACTGAAGCTGAGAATCACTGTGCTCCACAACTGACCCTCATTAACTTTGTGCATATGGACCTATGTATATTTTATGATGTAATCCCGTGGATGGTAGAGAAGTTTGAAACGGATTTATCTGTAATATTGGTAACTTTTCTAGCATTCAAGGAATTAATTTAAGTCCATGCAATTTTGTATTTCTCCCAATCATCTGGTGGATTTGATTCTAGCATTATCATAATTGCTATTTATATATTATTTATTTTCTTGTGAATCGTAGATATTATATAGTGACAATGGAAACAGAACCATGGAAAATCATAGAGGGAATTCAGAAGTACTTACGTTGTGGTTTCTTAGTAGATGTAGACAAAGTTGATGAAAACGTAGTTTGAGTTACAGTAGTTGTTGGAGTGGTGGTTGGAGGAACAGTAGTTGTTGGAGTGGTGGTTGGAGGAACAGTAGTTGTAGAAGTGTCGCTTGGAGTTATGTCAGATGGAGAAGTATCACTTAGAGATGTATCAGGTGGAGAAGTGCCACTTGAAGATGTGTCAGGTGGAGAAGTGTCGCTTGGAGTTATGTCAGATGGAGAAGTGTCACTTGGAGATGTGTCAGGTGGGGAAGTGTCGCTTGGAGTTATGACAGATGGAGAAGTGTTACTTGGAGATGTGTCAGAAGGAGAAGTGTCACTTGGAGTTATGTCAGATGGAGAAGTGTCACTTGGAGATGTGTCAGGTGGAGAAGTGTCACTTGGAGATGTATAAGGTGGAGAAGTGTCGCTTGGAGTTATGTCAGATGGAGAAGTGTCACTTGAAGATGTATCAGGTGGAGAAGTGTCACTTGAAGATGTGTCAGGTGGAGAAGTGTCGCTTGGAGTTATGTCAGATGGAGAAGTGTCACTTGAAGATGTATCAGGTGGAGAAGTGCCACTTGACGATGTGTCAGGTGGGGAAGTGTCGCTTGGAGTTATGACAGATGGAGAAGTGTTACTTGGAGATGTGTCAGAAGGAGAAGTGTCACTTGGAGTTATGTCAGATGGAGAAGTGTCACTTGGAGATGTGTCAGAAGGAGAAGTGTCACTTGGAGTTATGTCAGATGGAGAAGTGTCACTTGGAGATGTGTCAGGTGGAGAAGTGTCACTTGGAGATGTATAAGGTGGAGAAGTGTCGCTTGGAGTTATGTCAGATGGAGAGGTGTCACTTGAAGATGTATCAGGTGGAGAAGTGCCACTTGAAGATGTGTCAGGTGGAGAAGTGTCGCTTGGAGTTATGTCAGATGGAGAAGTGTCACTTGAAGATGTATCAGGTGGAGAAGTGTCACTTGAAGATGTGTCAGGTGGAGAAGTGTCGCTTGGAGTTATGTCAGATGGAGAAGTGTCACTTGAAGATGTATCAGGTGGAGAAGTGTCACCTGAAGATGTGTCAGGTGGGGAAGTGTCGCTTGGAGTTATGACAGATGGAGAAGTGTTACTTGGAGATGTGTCAGAAGGAGAAGTGTCACTTGGAGTTATGTCAGATGGAGAAGTGTCACTTGGAGATGTGTCAGAAGGAGAAGTGTCACTTGGAGTTATGTCAGATGGAGAAGTGTCACTTGGAGATGTGTCAGGTGGAGAAGTGTCACTTGGAGATGTATAAGGTGGAGAAGTGTCGCTTGGAGTTATGTCAGATGGAGAAGTGTCACTTGAAGATGTATCAGGTGGAGAAGTGTCACTTGAAGATGTGTCAGGTGGAGAAGTGTCGCTTGGAGTTATGTCAGATGGAGAAGTGTCACTTGAAGATGTATCAGGTGGAGAAGTGTCACTTGAAGATGTGTCAGGTGGAGAAGTGTCGCTTGGAGTTATGTCAGATGGAGAAGTGTCACTTGAAGATGTATCAGGTGGAGAAGTGTCACTTGAAGATGTGTCAGGTGGAGAAGTGTCGCTTGGAGTTATGTCAGATGGAGAAGTGTCACTTGAAGATGTATCAGGTGGAGAAGTGTCACTTGAAGATGTGTCAGGTGGAGAAGTGTCGCTTGGAGTTATGTCAGATGGAGAAGTATCACTTAGAGATGTATCAGGTGGAGAAGTGTCACTTGAAGATGTGTCAGGTGGAGAAGTGTCGCTTGGAGTTATGTCAGATGGAGAAGTGTCACTTGGAGGTGTGTCAGATGGAGAAGTGTCGCTTGGAGTTATGTCAGATGGAGAAGTGTCACTTGGAGATGTATCAGGTGGAGAAGTGTCACTTGAAGTTATGTCAGATGGAGAAGTGTCACTTGAAGATGTGTCAGAAGGAGAAGTGTCGCTTGGAGTTATGTCAGATGGAGAAGTGTCACTTGGAGATGTATCAGGTGGAGAAGTGTCGCTTGGAGTTATGTCAGATGGAGAAGTGTCACTTGGAGATGTGTCAGATGGAGAAGTGTCACTTGGAGATGTGTCAGATGGAGAAGTGTCGCTTGGAGTTATGTTAGATGGAGAAGTGTCACTTGGAGATGTGTCAGATGGAGAAGTGTCGCTTGGAGTTATATCAGATGGAGAAGTGTCACTTGAAGATGTGTCAGATGGAGAAGTGTCACTTGGAGATGTGTCAGAAGGAGAAGTGTCACTTGGAGTTATGTCAGATGGAGAAGTGTCACTTGGAGATGTGTCAGATGGAGAAGTGTCACTTGGAGTTATGTCAGATGGAGAAGTGTCACTTGGAGATGTATCAGGTGGAGAAGTGTCACTTGCAGATGTGTCAGGTGGAGAAGTGTCACTTGGAGATGTGTCAGATGGGGAAGTGTCACTTGGAGTTATGTCAGATGGAGAAGTGTCACTTGGAGATGTGTCAGCTGGAGAAGTGTCGCTTGGAGTTATGTCAGATGGAGAAGTGTCACTTGGAGATGTATCAGGTGGAGAAGTGTCACTTGCAGATGTGTCAGGTGGAGAAGTGTCACTTGGAGATGTGTCAGGTGGAGAAGTGTCACTTGGAGATGTGTCAGGTGGAGAAGTGTCACTTGGAGTTATGTCAGATGGAGAAGTATCACTTGAAGATGTGTCAGGTGGAGAAGTGTCGCTTGGAGTTATGTCAGATGGAGAAGTGTCACTTGGAGATGTGTCAGAAGGAGAAGTGTCGCTTGGAGTTATGTCAGATGGAGAAGTGTCACTTGGAGATGTGTCAGGTGGAGAAGTGTCACTTGGAGATGTGTCAGATGGAGAAGTGTCACTTGGAGTTGTGTCAGATGGAGAAGTGTCACTTGAAGATGTGTCAGATGGAGAAGTGTCGCTTGGAGTTATGTCAGATGGAGAAGTGTCACTTGGAGATGTATCAGATGGAGAAGTGTCACTTGAAGATGTGTCAGGTGGAGAAGTGTCGCTTGGAGTTATGTCAGATGGAGAAGTGTCACTTGGAGATGTGTCAGATGGGGAAGTGTCACTTGGAGATGTGTCAGGTGGAGAAGTGTCACTTGCAGATGTGTCAGGTGGAGAAGTGTCGCTTGGAGTTATGTCAGATGGAGAAGTGTCGCTTGGAGATGTGTCAGGTGGAGAAGTGTCACTTGCAGATGTGTCAGGTGGAGAAGTGTCGCTTGGAGTTATGTCAGATGGAGAAGTGTCGCTTGGAGATGTGTCAGATGGAGAAGTGTCACTTGGAGATGTGTCAGATGGAGAAGTGTCGCTTGGAGATGTGTCAGATGGGGAAGTGTCGCTTGGAGATGTATCAGATGGAGAAGTGTCACTTGAAGATGTGTCAGGTGAAGTGTCGCTTGGAGTTATGTCAGGTGGAGAAGTGTCACTTGGAGATGTGTCAGGTGGAGAAGTGTCACTTGGAGTTATGTCAGATGGAGAAGTGTCGCTTGGAGATGTGTCAGATGGAGAAGTGTCACTTGAAGATGTGTCAGGTGGAGAAGTGTCACTTGGAGTTATGTCAGATGGAGAAGTGTCACTTGGAGATGTGTCAGAAGGAGAAGTGTCACTTGGAGTTATGTCAGATGGAGAAGTGTCACTTGGAGATGTATCAGATGGAGAAGTGTCACTTGGAGTTATGTCAGGTGGAGAAGTGTCACTTGGAGATGTATCAGATGGAGAAGTGTCACTTGCAGATGTGTCAGATGGAGAAGTGTCGCTTGGAGATGTGTCAGATGGAGAAGTGTCACTTGGAGATGTGTCAGATGGAGAAGTGTCGCTTGGAGATGTGTCAGATGGGGAAGTGTCGCTTGGAGATGTGTCAGATGGAGAAGTGTCACTTGAAGATGTATCAGATGGAGAAGTGTCACTTGAAGATGTGTCAGGTGGAGAAGTGTCACTTGGAGATGTGTCAGGTGGAGAAGTGTCACTTGGAGATGTGTCAGATGGAGAAGTGTCGCTTGGAGATGTGTCAGATGGAGAAGTGTCACTTGGAGAAGTGTCAGATGGAGAAGTGTCACTTGAAGATGTGTCAGATGGAGAAGTGTCACTTGGAGATGTGTCAGATGGAGAAGTGTCGCTTGGAGATGTGTCAGATGGAGAAGTGTCACTTGGAGAAGTGTCAGATGGAGAAGTGTCACTTGAAGATGTGTCAGATGGAGAAGTGTCGCTTGGAGATGTGTCAGATGGAGAAGTGTCACTTGGAGAAGTGTCAGATGGAGAAGTGTCACTTGAAGATGTGTCAGGTGGAGAAGTGTCACTTGGAGATGTGTCAGAAGGAGAAGTATCACTTGGAGTTATGTCAGATGGAGAAGTGTCACTTGGAGATGTGTCAGATGGAGAAGTTTCACTTGGAGATGTGTCAGATGGGGAAGTGTCGCTTGGAGTTATGTCAGATGGAGAAGTGTCACTTGGAGATGTGTCAGGTGGAGAAGTGTCACTTGGAGTTATGTCAGGTGGAGAAGTGTCACTTGAAGATATGTCAGGTGGAGAAGTGTCACTTGAAGATGTGTCAGGTGGAGAAGTGTCACTTGGAGTTATGTCAGGTGGAGAAGTGTCATTTGGAGATGTGTCAGGTGGAGAAGTGTCACTTGGAGATGTATCAGGTGGAGAAGTGTCACTTGAAGTTATGTCGGTTGGAGAAGTGTCACTTAGAGATGTATCAGTTGTAGAAGTGCCAGTTGACTGAGATGAACAACCCCCTGTAAATAGAAATAAGACAGATTTATCATGCCATGTCCAATGTGACACTTCACTCTCACCCTTTCAGTGATTCAACACATTTTCTGAAATGTATTTATTTTAAATTGTTTATAAATTATCATAGCCATGCAAGGCGTAACTAATTATTGCAGGAAAATAATCTTTTTACTCATTTTTTTATTATGATGTCCAAACCTGTGAACACTGCAATATGAAGTGGAAAACATGAAGGAGTGTGCAATAAATATACACATTGCTGCTTTAGAAACACAAAGACACAATTAGTAAAACAGTTATTTAGTTACTTTGTTCGTGAGGTGGAAAAAAGTATATACACCTTGCTTTTTAAGCCTAAGGGGTAGATTTAAAGGCAGCCATTAAGCTCAAAATACACAAATGGGTTTTTTAACGTGTAGTTAGCCATACAAAGGGCCATGTAATTAACTGCTAACGTCAGTTCATCCAGTATGCCGGCCGCTACAGTAACGTGCGTTTTGGCCCATTAAAAAAAAAAAAAAAAAAAAACGCTCCATTTTGCCATATAAAGCACTGCATTAGCTGAAAAAATCAGATAAGGGACTCACTTACCGCACAAAACTTAAAGGAGCAGTAAACTTTTTTATGAAAACATATATTATACAGCTTTTCCTGCTGAATAAAACAAGGTCACTCCCACTGCTGTCAGATGTTGTAATAAACATTTATAGCAGTTTAAATAATCAGGAAGTAAATTTACTGTGATTGCTTCCTGATAGTTCTAACTGACAGGAAGTGAATTTACTGTGTTTACTTCCTGGTAGTTCTAACTGACAGGAAGTGACAGGCAGTTTGTATCACATTCTATGGAGAACTGTATATCTCTGACTTTTCTGACTTTCCTTTCCATTAGAATCTAACAGGAAATCTAATTAGAATTTGACCACTAGAGGTCACTGCGAATGTAAAAAAACATGGGTTTAAACTGTAATAACTCTGGAAATATAAATCTCTCAGCAGTGAGAATACCCTTATTTTACTCAATATGAAAATCCCTACAATATATATTTTTTCATAAAAAAGTTTACTACTCCTTTAAGACCCAGTTTTGTTAGCCATAAAGTCCCTTATCGGATCTTTGCAGACATTCCTGAACCCTTTGAGTGGCAGAGGGGTATGTCACTGTCACTCAAAGGGTTCAATCGTAGTGCACCATAAATATACCCATATGATATGCCTCCATGTAATGCCCCAAAGAATAAACATGCCAATAAATAAAATGATCCACATAGACATAAATAAATGCCATCCATTAATGCCCAGTATGACAATTTAGCTTATTAATCCGTGTCTCCGCCGCTTGGAGCGACTGCAAGGGCGGCGGCAGTGGAGACACAAATGTCCCACAAAGCTCCCCTTCAGCTGTGTACGGGCCGATGCCCATAACACACTGAGGGCATTTGAAGTGAGCCTGCCATTATATATGTGCAGGCTGACTTCCATTGCCTTCACAGCCATTGGCTGGGATGTTCTTCACATCCCAGCCAATCAGATTTGAGCGGCTGTTGTTGAAAATGATTGGCTGGGACATGAAGAACATCCCAGCCAATGGCTATGAGGGCAATTGAAGTTAGCCTGCCCATATATAAAGGCAGGTTCACTTCAAATGCCCTCAGTGTGTTACGGACATTGGTCCGTACAAAGCTAAAGGGAAGCATTGTGGAACGTTTGTGTCTCCACTGCCGCCGATCTAAGCGGCAGAGACATGGATTAATAAGCTAAGTCATCATACTGGGCATTAATGGATGGCATTTATATATGTCTATGTGGATCATTTTATTAAATTGGCATGTTTATTCTTTGGGGCATTACATGGAGGCATATCATATGGGTATATTTATGGCGCACTACTATTGAACCCTTTGAGTGCCAGTGAGGTAAGCAACGCTTTGCTTTGCTTTGCAACTCGTTGCGTACCCCTCTGCCACTCAAAGGTTTCAGCAATGTCTTTGTTCATACTTGGTATTACTTAATTTCTAGCCCCAAGGATGTTAAACAAAGCCTCATTAAAAGGATAGTAATACTTTTACTAATTCCCATTTTATACAACTTAAAAAAAGATTGTTAATGCCCAAAATCACATCTCTCAAACCTTTATGGTTTGAGAGGAAATTAATTTCAAAGTCTCCCCCTCCCTCCCCTTTCCCTGACATCAGCGTCTTGCTGACTGCCCGGGAATCTGATCCTGGAGCCATCTGGCGGCTCTGCAGCAGTGCCGAGATCTCGTTAAAAGAGAAAAAATATTTCACTTCAACGGTCTCCTACGTGTGCTTGGAAACGTAGAAGACCTTTGAAGTGAAATATTTTTTCTTCATTAATGAGAACTCGGCACTGCTGCAGAGCGCTGGATGGTCGTACGACAGAACACTGCTGGAGTCAGCTACAACGGTGATCTCCAAGAAAGGGGAGGGAGGGGTAGACTTTGAAATTGATTTTCTCTCAAACCATAAAGGTTTGAGAGATGTGATTTGGGGCGTTAACAATCTTTTTTTAAGTTGTTTAAAATGGGGATTAGTAAAAGTAAAGTATTACTATCCATTTAAGCCTTTTCCAATTATAACTCAAGTGGGTGAAAAAGACAGTTTCTTCTTGAATCTCATGCTGCAATCTTCTGGAATTTTCTATACTTCGAACATATCTTCATTATCTGTAAACTCATGATACAGTAGTATAGGGCTTATAATTTGAAGTCCTTTGCTACTAGCTAGTGTTGAGCGAGCATGCTCGGCCGATACTTGGATCGGCTCGAGCATCGCTCTGCTCGGCACATGGCGGTACTCGTACGAGTACCGCCATGTGCTCGCCTGGCATGTTCGGGTGGCGGGGATCTGTGCCGAAGGAGGCACAGATCTGAAGACGCTCCGCTGGACCACCAGGGACTGGAGGTAGGGGGCATTGCGGAGATGAAGGGGGCATTGCGGAGATGAAGGGGGCATAGCGGAGATGAAGGGGGACATTGTGGAAGAGGGGCATAGCGGAGATGAAGGGGGACATTGTGGAAGAGGGGCATAGAGGAGATGAAGGGGGACATTGTGGAAGAGGGGCATAGAGGAGATGAAGGGGGACATTGTGGAAGACGGGCATAGCGGAGATGAAGGGGGACATTGTGGAAGAGGGGCATAGCGGAGATGAAGGGGGACATTGTGGAAGAGGGGCATAGCGGAGATGAAGGGGGACATTGTGGAAGAGGGGCATAGCGGAGATGAAGGGGGACATTGTGGAAGAGGGGCATAGCGGAGATGAAGGGGGACATTGTGGAAGACGGGCATAGCGGAGATGAAGGGGGACATTGTGGAAGAGGGGCATAGAGGAGATGAAGGGGGACATTGTGGAAGAGGGGCATAGAGGAGATGAAGGGGGACATTGTGGAAGACGGGCATAGCGGAGATGAAGGGGGACATTGTGGAAGAGGGGCATAGCGGAGATGAAGGGGGACATTGTGGAAGAGGGGCATAGCGGAGATGAAGGGGGACATTGTGGAAGAGGGGCATAGCGGAGATGAAGGGGGACATTGTGGAAGAGGGGCATAGCGGAGATGAAGGGGGACATTGTGGAAGACGGGCATAGCGGAGATGAAGGGGGACATTGTGGAAGACGGGCATAGCGGAGATGAAGGGGGACATTGTGGAAGACGGGCATAGCGGAGATGAAGGGGGACATTGTGGAAGAGGGGCATAGCGGAGATGAAGGGGGCATAGCGGAGATGAAGGGGGTCATTGCGGAGATGAAGGGGGACATTGCGGAGATGAAGGGGGGCATTGACCAGGCACCCTCCCCTCATCAGAGCAGGGGGTGCCTGGTGTAATGCTCGTGTCGCCCCATTCAATTCAATGGGGCTCGGGTGCTCGGCCGAGCACTCGAGCCTCAGGGGGTGCTCGGTCAGAGCACCCGAGCACCCGAGCATCGGGGTGCTCGCTCAACACTACTACTAGCCAGACCTGAAAAGATACTCGCCACTGCAATACATAACATAACCACCAGGGCTGAATTTCTACTCGCCAGGGCTAAATTTTCACTCACCATTGGCTAGTGACGTCAGCAGAAGAGGAGGGAGAGGGGAACTTTAACGGAGGATATCTCTCAAACCATAGCGGTTTGAGAGACAGGATTTGTCATTTATCATTGTCATTTATCATTATCATTTATTTTTTTTACCTCTGCAAAACTCTAAGCATATTTTATGGGACATTACTGTCCCTTTAACACCTCACACTGTTTTGAAGTGTATTGTCTGCCAGTACTCCCAAATTCATCTCTAACAAGGATTCCCCAGCTAGCTTCCCATTTAGTGCATAAAGCAAGCTTGTTTCTAGCACCCAAATACATAACCTGACATTTACCCACATTAACCCTTTGGGTGTCAGAGAGGTAGAACACATTGCAACATATTGTGTCAGAAATCTATCTGGCACTCAAAGGATTAAACCTAATCTGACACGTGTTCACCAATTCATTTAGTTTATTCAAGTCTTTGTGCTGTGGAAAAAAATCTAGCTGTGTGTGTTACCACACATAGGGGGAGATTCACTAAGCGGTGATAAAGGGGTGATAAAGCGGAGATATCTTCTCCAGTGATATCACTTCTCCAGTTCCTATGTTATTCTATAGAGCCAATGCACTAAGATCTCCAAAGTTGAAGAAATCTTACTATCTTACTGAACAGGCTCCATAGAATAACATAGGAACTGGAGAAGTGATAAATTGGAGAAATTGGAGAAATCATCCCCATTTTATCACCTCTTTATCACTGCTTAGTGAATCTCCCCCATAGAATTATAGCGCTAATGTTAATCACTATATATATATATATATATATATATATATATAAATACAGGGCTCAAAATTTCCACTTGCCACTAGTCAATGGCGAGTGAAAATTTAGCCCTGGCGAGTAGAAATTCAGCCCTGGTGGGTATGTTATGGCTTGCAGTGGCGAGTAACTTTTCAAGTTTTAATATATATATATATATATATATATATATATATATATATATATATATATAACAAATGCTTTAGACTTGAGAAAGGGAGGTTCTCCCGAAAGCGTGTCAATCCAAAATTCTGTTAGTCCAATAAAAAAGGTATTACAAGATACTTATGTTGTTTGTTATTTTACATCTGCATCACTGGACTAATACGGCTTCAATCTCCACTCCATATATATATATATATACGTGCGGTCACAATGCCATAATTCAGACATTTTTTAATGTTAAATGATGACTTTCAGGTAATGTGTTTTGAACAGACTGAAAAACTTGGAACTTAACCCTTTGCATTGCAATGCGTTGGATACTTTTCTGGTACTCAAAGGGTTAATGCATCAGTATTAATGGCCACAAACTCTGCTCTTTATAAATATTCTTGGACCTGTGCCCTTGAATTTTACATATTTGAAAACTTCTTTGAAAATTACCAGTGTGTCATGACAAACACTACAAAATAACCGAGGAGAAAAGAGAGGGGACGCCCAATAGTGTAAATACAGTCAGACAGCGTACAAAACAAATAATATATAAAATGTACACTCACGTTTCGAAGTTGTCAGCTGTTAATATATATATATATTATAGAGCTGACACCCAGGCATGTGGAGAAATCTTATCGTCTCCACTCAATATCAGCTGTCCATACTCCTGTGTAGAATGGATCTCCTCAGTGTGCCAATTATTAATCCCCAGACTTTTCTCTAGTAAACACAAAAGTTCAGCTCTCAAAAAATTATGAAAAATGAAAATAAAAAAACAAACTAAAAAATGTAAAGTAAGCCTCCTCGTAAGAGGAAAACAGTAACACTATTTATTGTGTGCAATCAACATAAAGTATAAAAACAATTTAAAAAATCATTAAAAGAAACGAGCTAACACGTTTCACAGGTCACCACCCGCTTTCTCAAAGCCTGTATATATATATATCTTTGTCTTTTTAGTTTCATTTTTCATTATTTTTTGGGAGCTGAACTTTTGTGTTTACTAGAGAAAAGTCTGGGGATTAATGATTGGCACATTGAGGAGATCCATTCTACACACAGGAGTATGGGCAGCTGATATCGAGTGGAGATGATAAGATTTCTCCACATGCCTGGGTGTCAGCTCTATAATATATAGCTTAACAGCTATATAGACAACTTCAAAACATGAGTGTACATTTTATATATTACTAGTGTAAAAGCCCTTGTACACTGGCCAAAGTCTGGAAACCTTTGAGTGCCAGAAGGGTACGCAACGCACTCAAAGGGTTAAGCGGTCGCTACCTCACTGTTCCAAGTGATGCAGTCTTGCGCAGTAGAGACTGCCGAACGCGTGCAGCCTCTACTGCGCATGATGGCTTCTGACAAACATCCTAGCGAATTATTATATAGGATTGTTTTTGTAAGCTGTCTGACTGTATTTACACCAGTGTTTCTCAACCCGTGCCCTCAGGACCCACTAACAGGCCAGGATTTGAGGATTCCCTTGTTAGAGCACAGGTGAGTTAATCAATACGACTGAGCCTCTGATCAACAAACTTATGTTCTAGCAGGGAAATTCCTAAGTCCTGGCCTGTTAGTGGCCACTGAGGGCATGGGTTGAGAACCACTGATTTACACTATTGGGTGCCCCCTCTCTTTTCTCCTTGGGTGCTTTGGTGTGTTTGTCTTGAGATATCTGTTCTGAGAGGATGTGTGGAGGAGCAGCTGCCCTGAACCTGGCTTTGGGTCAGGTACCATTTACCCACATAATATAAGTGACTGATAGCCACTTATTTTGTAAGTACCCACGTGTGGGATTATACATGGTGGAGGAGTCTATATCCTGACATGTTATTGCACTAGGGTGCCCCTTTGTGCTCTCTAGTTTTTATTGTTGCAATGTGTCATGATAACTAAAAGTGAAAGCCTCCTGGTGCTGCACATCTCTTCATTAGAATATAAAACATCACTGAAACCTCCAGTAGCTTATGAAACATCACTGAAAAGCTTCATTAGTATACGAAACCGCACTGGTACCGCAGTTAGTATACCTTACCATACATTAGCATATGTTACCAAGTAGGAATATCTCCTTAACTGTACATTTGCTGGTCTTTTGACTAACATGACAGGGAGGTAGTATGTAGCTATGCACTCTGGATCTATGGTATTACCTTGCGAGGACCTTGTGGTATATTACCATTGGCTAGAAAGAAGAGGTCCTGACAGGGCAATGCAGGAAGGGGGTGGCAGAGGCAAGCAAGCCGCCCGCTGGGACCCTGTCAGGCTGCTGAAATTGGACTACAGAGGGGAAGAAGAGGCCATGGGTAAGCAGGGAGGGAGGGAAGCAGTGCGGCAATGGAATTTTTTTTTAATTATTATTATTATTAGTAGTATTTTCCCTCGTGTACAATATGCACCCCCCCCCCCCACTTCACATACGGTGAAGAGTGGAAAAATTGTGCGCATTATACTCAATATTTTATGGTAATTTGTAATAAAATTTACATTGTAGGGTTTTTGCTGAGTAAAACAAGGGAAACCCCCACTACTGAGAAGTGTTTCATTCAAGAGTTATTGTAGTTCAATTTTTTTTTTGTGCAGCATCTCAATGCCCTGAAATTGTACAGTGGAATTGTTACTACATCATCCTATAGACAGCTCTGGTCAGTTGACCATAAAACTCCATGAGGGAGATGCACTAAGGCATGATAAAGAGGTGAGTTGAGGAAAAATACCAGGGATCCTGGGCATCCAATGTCCATCTAAAAAACAAAATGCTCCAAAAAAGCCCAATATGGTGACACCGAAAAAAGTCAGGAGTATATAATGTTTTAAATGGATAGTAATAATTCTATTAAGTTTATTTTGAGTTTTCTTTGTATTGTTTTTAATTACATACAGTGTTGTAGTTCAAACTCTATCCAAGCTGAAAGGATCTCCCTCCCACCCCTTCTGGCCACCTCCCATTAGATCTGGAATCCGGTCATGGGACCAGATGGATGCAGTGAGGAACAATCTTCAGTCAGTAATTATAAGGAAAACTCTGTCCCCCTTGAGCACGGACGGCAGGATTTTCCCTTTGCTTACTGAAGATTGCCCCTCGCTGCTCTCCTTCCGGACCAGACAGAGGCTGTGTGATGCAGGGGAAGGGACAGGATGGAGATCCTTTCTGCTTGAATAGAGTTTGAACTACAGTACTGTAAGTAATAAAAGATAGCGCTACATGTTAAAAAAAATATAAAGAAGACTTGGAGCTAAACTTTACTAGAAGTATTACTACCCCTTTAACCATTTGAGTGGCAGAAGATTTCTCAAAGCATAATAAAGCAATGTTTTGCATACCCCTCTGGCACTCCAAGGGTTAAATGTTTGAGTAGCATAGGCGTCCGACATCCCTCCCTCCCTTGTACATTACTTCACTGCAAGTTAAGAGTCTATAAAGGTTTTATCTTTTGAGTGCCAGATTGGTTTGCAACACATTGCAAAGAAGTGTTGCGTACCCCTATGGCACTGAAAGTGTGTGTGTGTGTGTGTGTGTGTGTGTGTGTGTGTGTGTGTGTGTGTGTGTGTGTAGTAGGAAGACATTTGGGCATAGAAGAGGCTCAGGTGAGAGCTGTGTGTGTATGTCTGTTCTGCATCCGCCCAGTAAGTTTCCTGTATTCCAAGCCTCTTTTTCATTTTGTGAGCATGTTCATTCAATTCCTTGAAGTCCAAGCCTCCTTTTCATATCCTGAGCACAACCACACAGTTCTAAACAGCCTAGTAAGTCCTTCTAAGTACCTAGGAGTCCCATAACAGAAAATATCCAGGGTGCTACATGTATGTATGTGTCTGTGTGTGTGTGTGTGTATGCATGTGTTTCGAGTGTGTGTGTGTGTGTGTGTGTGTATGTATGTATGTTTGTCACGGTGTGTGTGCTTTTGTCAGGCATTTTTTTTGTTGCGGAGGAAGTTGAGGGCTGGCTAATTCCTTGCAGAATCCTGCCCACTCCTGTCAAAATCATGCCCCCTGTATCTCCAGGACTGGCAGTTGGGAGGAGACATGAATATCCCCTCCTTACTGCCACTCCTGGGTGTGTTAGGCTTTGGACAAGTTTTTCGGTCACATGATGCTTTCTCTTTTATATATAAGCTAGTTTAAAAGCCCGTGTACACAGGCTAAAGTGCCTGCATTTGGGCAGTCTTTACGGCACATGACTGCATCGGACAGACATACTGCACATGACTGCATCGGACAATTTCAGGAAGTCTCTACTGCGCATGACTGCACTGGACAAACATACATATGGCCTTTTATAATATAGGATATTTATGTATATATATATATATATATATATATATATATATATATATATCCAAAGAATTATGAGTGATAACGACACCCAGCCGACTCAGCAGACCAGCAAATATGATACAACAGTATATAATTTCACTGCAATCCTTGAACCCGTTAGTGGATTAAGTTCTATAAATCAATAGAAATACAGAAAAAACCACGAAAGCGCTACAATGCACTGTTTAATAAATACATATTTATTACCAGTATAACAATATAAAATCAGTAAAAATGCACTGACTTGAACAATATTGAAATGGAGCAGTACAAATACAGATCAACATATGTGCTCTGGAGCAAATTAATACTGTACACATTAGATTTATATATTTTGATATTCGTTCCTTTTCAAATAAAATCTGGTAGGTGACAACTTTTCCTCAAAAGATATTTTATAGATGTAATTGAATCAAGTCAATATCCTTTCCTTGTGCCTTTAATATTAAATGTTTTTTACAGTGGAACATGTATTATTCAGAGGGCAGATACAATGTACGGCTATATGATGTTCGAGATGTCAACTATTGTATTATCTCCTTGTCCTCCCCCATCTACAAATTCTTTGCCCCGATCAGATTCTAAATAAGATGATGAAACATATTTCCTGGGGCTTGATAGTCCATGTATCAAAAAATCGTCTGCAGGCAGTAATCGCCTAGTAAGTGACCTCCCGTCTCTTGTCAACATTGTGACAATGTATCACTGGCCGGATGTCTCAATATATTTCTGACCCTATGTTGATAATGCTGAGTCCGTTATCACAAAGATGGAGTTTAAGGCACTGGGTTCTGGACTCGTTAACCTCACAATTCCGTATCTTTGTGAGTGCTGGAATGTGTCACAGCTCCCCCGAAGCAGCGGCGCTTCAGCGTCATCCCACGTGTCGCTTCTGGCATGGGGCCTGGGCGCTCTCGGCGTCTGCAATGGCCACCCGTGTCCTCTGGCTAGGCGAGCCGGTGGGTCAGAATGAAGCAGGAATGGTGCAAAGGTTTGATGCATCTCGGCAAGATGAATCACTTACAGGCACGAGGCTGCGTATTGACGCAGGCCTCAACTTTATACTGCATGGCCTGGTCAGTCTCCTCCTATCTACTTCCTGGCTTTAGTATTTAAGGGAACTGGAGCCTTAGCCAGTTACTCTTACTTTGTGGTTCTATGCAGTTCTGTTTCTGTTCCTGTTCCAGTTATACTGTGTATGACCCGGCTTGTCTGACCATCCATCCTCGTGCTGACCTGTGGATCTGTCTGACTATCCTCTTGTGCGCTTCCTGACCTAGTGGACATCCAATCTGGTGCAGACCTGTGGCTCTGGCTGACTACCAGTTCTGTGTTTGACCCTGGCTTGTCTGACTATCCGATTTGGTGCTGACCTGGGGCTCTGTCCATCTATCCTCTCTGTGTTGCTTCCTGACTAGTGGACATTCCATCTGGTGCAGACATGTGGCTCTGGTTGACTACCCATTCTGTGTTTGACCCTGGCTTGTCTGACTATCCGATTTGGTGCTGACCTGGGGCTCTGTCCATCTATCCTCTCTGTGTTGCTTCCTGACTAGTGGACATCCCATCTGGTGCAGACCTGTGGATCTGGCTGACTACCCGTTGTGTGTATGACACTGGTTTGTTTGACTATCCTATCTGGTGCTGACATGGGGCTCTGTCCAACTATCCTCCCAGTGTTGCCTCCTGACTAGTGAACATCCTATTTGGTCCAGGCCTGGGGCTCTGGCGGACTATCTCCTTACTGACTGCAGGCGTGAGTCTGTAGTCTCCCTGGTTGCTATTCCTTAAAGGGATAGTAATACTTCATTTTAACTTTATTTTATTTTGTAGGCATTAAAAAAACATGAAGAATGATATAAGTCTTATCTCTGAAACCTTTATGGTTTAAGAGATATTCACAAACAAAGTATCCCCCCCCTCTTCAACCAGATCAGAAGGGAGATGCCCAGGTAGACTGCAGAGAGGGACAATCTTCAATTAAGATAATGGAAAAAGCTGAAAAACTTGTCAAGGGGGGAAGGGCTTTCATTGTTTTCATACAAAGAAAATTGTCCCCTTCTGTTATCTGTACTGTCATACAACCAGACTCACATCTGAGAAGAGATGGCTTACACTAGGTAAAAGGGGCGGGGAGGGGAACTTTGCTTGTGAATATCTCATAAACCATAAAGGTTTGAGAGATAAGACTTATATCATTCTTCATGTTTTTTTAATGCCTACAAAATAAAATAAAGTTAAAACGAAGTGTTACTATCCCTTTAAGGGAGATTGTTTGTCCCTCTCTGATACTCCAGGGCATCTGAGACTCCATTGGCTATGACCTGGTCTCTAGCAGTGTGGTTGACATTGAGGTAGAATCCTGTTTCTGATAGAGTTACTAGACTCTCTCGTCACCCTCTGCCTCTTCTGTATCTGCTCTAGTGATTATTGTAATAAAGGTGTTTTAACTATACTGTGTGACTCCTGAGTTTTCCTTGGTCCCCGTGACAGAATGTCACCAACCACTATATGGTCCCTGATGAAGTACTAATAATAGTATGAAACGAGTAGGAGGACTCTGCTCTGTAGCACTTATTTTATATTATATTGTGGTTGGTGACATTCCAGCACTCATGAAGATATGGAATTGTGAGTTGTCCAGAACCCAGTGCCTTAAACTCCATCTTTGTGATTACGGACTCAGTATTATCACCATCGGGTCAGAGATATATTGAGACACAGGAGAGAAAGAAAATAAGATGATCAATGTTTTTCAACATCAAACACACTGGACTAAATAAGGACTTGTACACTTTCCAAGTGTCCATCTTTAGGAGGGACAGCTCCTCTTTGAGACCCAAATACCTCTGTCCCTCTTTCTCACCCTATTGTCCCTGTGTTTAGGAGATCAGACTGTGTGGTGTGTATAGAAGTGTATCACATTACTTCACAGCAATATAACTCACATTAATATTTGTATAAACTTCAATATTTGAGTTTATACATTAGTCTGGGTAAAATACATACTTTGGTCTTGTTTTAAATCATTTATTCAGTTACACATAGAGGTGTCAATAGGTCATGAAATAACCTAAAAATTCTCAATAATGCTGTACCCACCAGCCACACAACCAACACCACCACCTAAAACACAAGTGTTCCTCTTTGGCCATTGGAAAGTATGGACTTGGGATTCCTCTCATATTACCAAACCATCACATAATATTTACTTCTATGTATTTTGTTTTGGTACATGTTTACCCATCTTTCTCATATTATTTTCTATTTATATCTAAGTACTATGGTTCTGCCTTTGTCTCTCATATTCTCACCCCCCCCCCCCCCCGTATGCCTCTGTGAAGATCTTTAGGTGACTTATTACTTATCAGTTTTAAGCTTTCCTTTAGAATAGATTTATATACATGTTGCATTTTTTTTAAAAACCAGTGAGCTTTAGGCTTGAAAAAGGGAGCATTGTTCTTGAAAGCTTGCCTGTATAATTGAATGTTAGTCTAGTAAAAAAGGTTTTATTATATACTAATTTTGCATATATATATATATATATATATATATATATATATATATATATATACACTAGTTGAACAGCCCGTTACACGGGCCACAGTGCCTCTGGCAGCCGGTCACGGGGCAGTCACGCGCAGCAGAGACTGGCCGCGCCACTGCTGATACAGAGCTGGACGCACAGCAGTGTCTACTGCGCATGTCTGGCGTTACACACAACTTAGCGAATTATTATATAGGATATATATATAAAAGAGAAAGCCTCATTACTTAATTTATGTCTCCTCAGGAGGCACACACATACAAGAGAATGGCTTGTTACATAATTTATGTCTCCTCAGGAGACACACACACCCAGGGGTGGCAGTAAGGAAGAGTTACTGCTCCCAATGGGTGATTCAATGGGGTGTGATTTTCACAGGACTATCTAGCCTGCCCACCACTATCCAAATGAGAAAAAAAAATGGCTGCCATTTTCTCCTACACCACAGACACACACACATGCCCCACTCACACAGCACCACACACACACATGCCCCAGTCACACACACGCAGCACCAAACACACACACACAAAGCCAGAAAGAAATATGGCTCACACACACACACACACACACACAGTCACTTCCCACTGTCCAGCCTGCCCACCACTAGCTAACTGAGGGAAAAACAAAATGGCTGCCACTTGCTCCTACACCACAGACACACAGACATGCCCCACACAGCACCAAACACACACACACTCACAAAACCGGAAAGAAGTATGGCTGACACAGACACACACACACACACACTTAGTCACTCACTCTGACTCCCAGTAGACTCAGCAGGACCTGTACTACAGTCACTGAAGGGAAGCTGTAGCACCAGGGGAACAAAATGGGACTCAAAGGGTTAAGGTAGGCCCTCATTGCTGAATTATTTCTTGACTGTCATCATTTGCCATGCAAGACAGAGGACAGGCACCAAACACACACACACACAAAGCCAGAAAGAAATATGGCTCACACACACACACACACAGTCACTTCCCACTGTCCAGCCTGCCCACCACTAGATAACTGAGGGAAAAACAAATGGCCGCCACTTGCTCCTACACCACAGACACACAAAAATGCCCTACTCACACAGCACCAAACACACACACACACAAAATCAGAAAGAAATATGGCTGACACACACACGGTCACTCACTCTGACTCCCAATGGCCTCAGCAGGACCTGTAGTACAACCACCATACCAGCCAACTGTCCCGATTTACAAGGGACAGTCCTGGTTTTAGGGCCCAAACCCAATGCCCCACCAGCATTGAACAATGTCCCGCTTTCTTGGCCTGTTCCCCACTTCATATGTTTTGCCCGTACTCTAGTACCGCTCCAGCAGCCCACAGACATCACGCTCATCATTTGAGCCATGCTGCTGATTGGTGAGACTCCTAACTGACTGGCACTAAGCATGTATGTCACCCTTGATCTTCCTCTGGGAATAATGAATAATAATGTCTGAATAGGTAAATGATACCATATTCACCAAAAGCTGTTCAGCAGCTTATATTAACCCCTTGGCTGCTAGACAAGTCTGCCACTCATTGAAGATTTAAGTACTAGCCAATTGGGTCAATCCATCTGTCTAGTTTCTTTGATTGTCCTTGTCCCTAATCTCAGTGTTCTGTACAATGGAAATATTTCTGGAAATTAAACAGGGGAAACATGGGGCAAGAATATAGCGAAAGGGACAGAAAAAGATGGGGGAGGTGTGCTGAGGAATACAGTCACTTCTGAAATGGAGGAGGAGGGGTTACACGACCAATGTCATCTGTCTGCATACAATACACGTTGTACCAGTCATTTCACATCCCCTAAGAATACATATGTCCTATTAGTCATCTGTATTATGTGTCTGAAAAATATATGAATAATATTATATGAAGGGTCATAAAAAAATGTAACATAAAAATTTTAAGTAATACCCTGCCCACCAGCCACGCTCCCTGCAACACCCCCTAAACCTAACGTGTCCTTCTTTGGCAAATTGAAATGTTGGGAGGTATGCAACCACTGAAGGGAAGCTGCAGCACCAGGGGAACAAAATGGTTCTCAAAGGGTTAAGGTAAGCCCTCACTGCTGAATTATTTCTTGACTTTCATCATTTCCCATGCAAGACACAAGGCAAACAGCCATCAGGTTAACACTTAACCCTAGGGTGACCACATGTCCCAGAATGCCCGGGACTGTCCCTTATTGGGGATCTGTGTCCCGCGTCCCGGGTCACCCCCCACCGGGACACCAAAGAGTCTTGGAATGGAGCAACATGCACCAGTCCAGCCAGCCAATGAAATGTATTTGCTATATGGCCCTCATTGGCTGTGCGTGTGAGACAGCTGGGATGGAGCAGATATGCTGGAGCTGCAAGTGAGACCCACGGCTGAGGTTCCCACTGGTGCTGACCATCTTTCTGAGGCTGACACAGAGTAAGAGTTCCCACTGGTGCTGACCATCTTTCTGAGGCTGACACAGAGTAAGAGTTCTGTATCAGCCTCAGAAAGATGGTCAGCGCTGGTGGGAGCCTCAGCCACGGGACTAGGGTGACCACATGTCCCGGAATGACAGAATGCAAATGTGGTCACCATACTTAACCCACTGACTGCCACAAGGTATCAAGTTTTACCCCTCAGGGAGTGTGTTCAAACCCCTCACACTGTAAACTTGCATTTCCCTCCCACTTCTCCTCCTTCCCCAGCCTATTACTAACACTTTTTCACATTTATGTTAAGCCCCATCCCTACTCGTGATTAAGCCCCACCCACTTGTAACCCAAATTGCCCCATTTTCCTCTCCACATCAGCACCACATGACTCTCCTCCAGGGACTCCACAAGTCAATGTTCCCAGGTATGAATACACTTCCCACTGCTATTTAACTCTGACATGCCTCGCTGTACCTTAACCCTTTGAGTGCCAGAGGGATGCACAACACATTGCAAAGCCCTCTGGCATTCAAAGGGTTACAATGCTGGTATAACACTCCTTTTATTTTCTGCTTTCCATTTGCACAACCCAAACACACACAGGCATAATACTGATATTCTGGCCCAAAGTAAAGGAGAAATAAAATACAACATTGCATACCTCCCAGGTGTCCCTCTTTAGGATATATTAGTGCTTCATACCTCCCAGATGTCCCTCTTTAGGATATATTAGTGCTTCATACCTCCCAAGTGTCCCTCTTTAGGAGATATTAGTGCTTCATACCTCCCAGATGTCCCTCTTTAGGATATATTAGTGCTTCTTACCTCCCAAGTGTCCCTCTTTAGGAGATATTAGTGCTTCATACCTCCCAGATGTCCCTCTTTAGGATATATTAGTGCTTCTTACCTCCCAAGTGTCCCTCTTTAGGAGATATTAGTGCTTCATACCTCCCAGATGTCCCTCTTTAGGATATATTAGTGCTTCATACCTCCCAAGTGCCCCTTTTTAGGAGGGACACTCCCTTTTTAACACTCTTTTCTACCCTTTTGTCCCTCTTTTCTGGAGATCACAATAAGTAGTGTGTATCACATTGATCCATGGCAATAAAAGTCACATAAATGTGTAGTTAATCTTCAATATACGTGTTTCTAAATTACTCTGTATAAATAAAATACTTTAGCCTCGCTGTAAATAATTTATTCAGTTACACAAAGAGGTGTCAATAGATTTAAACCCTTATACACTCTTAACTTGCAGGGAAGTAATGTACAAGGGAGGGAGTGAGGGATATCAGATGCCTATGCTACTCAAACTGTTAACCCTTGGACTGCCACAGGGTTTGCAATGCATTCATAAACCCTCTGCCACTCAAAGGGTTAAAGGGAGAGTAATACTTCTATTAAAGTTTACCTGTGAATCTTCTTTATATTTTTTTAACATGTAGCACTATATTTAACTGCTTACAGTTACAGTACTCCCGTCCCTTTCCCTGTGTCACTCAGCCTCTCAGTCTGGTCTGGATGGAGCGTGCCAAGGGACAATCTTCAGTAAACAAAAGGAAAATCCTGTACTCCTTCATCCACATCTAGTGGGAGCCGGCCAGAAGTGGCAGGAGGGGGATCCTTTTGGCTTCAATACAGTTTTAACTATCCCTTCGAAATGTTATATACTTTTTCCGGTGTGACCATGTTGGGGTTTTTTGAACCCTTTTTTTTTTTTTTCATGGACACTACATGGCCAGGAAGATCCCTGTTCTTTCCTCAACTCACAGACACCCAGCATGCTCCCTCCACATCTGATACCCCTGCCAGCCCCTAGGCTCAGGCCTGTTTCCTCACAATCAACAGTGGCTTCTTCCTCCCGCACTGGATCCGGACATTGCGAGGCCCATTGTGGGGAGAAGAGTGTCTCCGCTGTACCAGGGCCAGTAATGTGGGGCGCTGAATCTACATTATTTATTTAACCCTTTGAGTGCCAGAGAGGTAACTAATGCATTGCACCACAATGCATTCAATGCCTTTCCAGCACTCAAATGGTTAACTCTGACATGACACACCACTGAATACTGCATGGCACTCTATGGCTTAACATGCTGGTACAAGTCTCTCTCACATAATCTACTTTTATTTTCTGCTTTCCACTTCTACACGTCAAACACACAGAGGCATAATACTACAATTCTGCCCCAAAGTAAAGTACATAACTAATACCACTGATTTCATGGTTTCACGAGTGGGGATGGCAACACGTTGTGAAGCAATTCTCTCTGGTCTCTAGGGGGCTACATTTTACTTCTAACTCTCTGAATACTTCAGATTGTTACCTACACAGCACTGTAAAGCTACTACACTAATCCCAGGGTGGCCACAGCCCTCACTTCTACACTAAGAACCTACAGATCTGGAGAATCAGCAAGATCAGGAACCTCCACACACGGGGGTGTCTATCACTGTGTCAGTGTCCCCTCTGTGTGTGTATGTCTGTTGCGTGTTGCGTGTCTCTGTATCTGTTGTGTGTCTGTGTATCTGTTCCATGTCTGTGTATCTGTTGAGTGTCTGTGTGTGTCTGTTCCATGTGTGTGTGTATGTCTGTTGCATGTCTGTGTATATCTGTTGCGTGTCTGTGTATGTCTGTTGCATGTCTGTGTGTGTGTGTGCGTATGTCAGTTGCATGTGTGTATGTGCATATGTCTGTTGTGTGTGTCTGTGTCTGTAGTGTGTGTGTGTGTGTGTCTGTAGTGTGATTGTGTCTGTAGCGTGTCATTGTGTCTGTAGCGTGTGTTTGTGTGTCTGTAGTGTGTGCGCGTGTGTCTTTAGCATGTGCGCTTACGTTTGTTGCATGTGTGTGTGAACGTATGTCTGTTGCATGTGTGTGTGCGTGTATGTCTCTTGCATGTGTGTGTGTATGTCTGTTGCATGTGTGTGTGCATATCTTTTACCTCTGTGTGAGCATGTCTGTTGCGCTCATGTGTGTCTGTGCATGTATGTTGCGTGTGTGTACATCTCTGTTACATATGTGTGTCCATGTGTGCATCTCCAGTGTACCTGTGTGTGTGCATGTCTTTTGCATGTCTCTGCTGCTCACTGTGTGTATGTGTCTGTATATGTGTTGCATCTGTCTGTGTTTATCAGTGTGTCTACATTTTACACACGTACGCCCTCCCACATTGCTAATATATATATATAGATATATATATATATACTACCAAAAAATAGAATTTTGGAAAGAGGATGGCGCCAATGTAAATCTCGGAACCCTAAATCACACAAAGCACAAAGAAGTCTATCGCTACTATCCTAACAGTTCTGTTAGTGTGGAGAACTAAAATACAATAAAGGACAAATACTAGCAACCTAAAGAAAGTGCTAGACCTCTGTGTAATATAAAACTATATATTTATTACAACAATAGAAACAAATACAAAATGAGATCATACAAATATCTCTACTGTATCTCAAAGAATGAAAAAGATTAAACATTTAAAAAATATATAGCGGTATATCAAGATATGTGAATTCAGAAAAAATAAAAATATGATGATAGGTCTAGAGCATCTGGATATCACCTTGTTTGGGTTATTTTACTCTAGTAAGCAATGTCATTATAGTTGGAAATGACTATTTGTGACTGTTTTTAATTGTTTCTGAGAGGATTTGTTCCCCCTGAAATATCAAGAAAAAGGGGCTGATCACTAGGTCTATAGGCTGTATTCAGAGGAGCCATTCTGGAGTAGAAAAACTGGAAAAGAGGGGAGAAATGAAAACTCTCAATAATGAAATGGGGTATTTAACTGAGGGGTCATCCATTAAGACTAAAGGAAAGATGCTTTAAACTAAAATAAAGGCAGGACTTTTTACAGTAAGGACAGTAAAGTTATGGAATTCTTTGCCTCGGGATATTGTGCTTGCAGATACTGTAACTGCTTTTAAAAAAGCAATGGATACCTATCTAGCACAGAACAATATTGAGAATTATGACAGATGTCTTCAGTGCAGATAGGATGTTGATCCAGGGAAATATCTGACTGCCATTTGGAATCAGGAAGGAATTTTTTTTTACCAACTTGGAGCTAAATTGGAAATGGCTTCAGGGTTTGTTTTTTTTGCCTTCCTCTGGATCAACAGGGGTGATTTGACTGCACTTGATGGACGCATGTCTTTTTTCAGCCTCATCAACTATGTTACTATGTTACTTTGCTTGCATGCTAGAAAGGTCTGCAATGCATTGCAAAACATTCAAGACGTTAAAAACCCTTTGATTGCCAAAGAGAAATCCAATGCATTGCGAAGCAATGCACTGGATACCTCCCTGGCACTCAAAGGGTTACAAAACTGGAAATTTGGGGAATGTTTATTTGCCCTTTATGGAGCAGTTGCTTTGCTCCAGAATTGCCCTTCTTTATCTAATTGAATATGACCCTAGAATGTACTGTTCCAAACACAATAATGGGGGAGATGAACTAAGAAATGATAAAGAGGTGATAAAGTGGAGGTGACTTCTCCAGTGATATTACTTCTCCAGTTCCTATGTTATTCTATGGAGTCGATGCACTAAGATTTCTTTAGCTTTGGAGATCTTGGTGCATAGGTTCTATAGAATAAAATAGGAACTGGAGAAGCGATATCACAGGAGAAGTCATCTACACTTTATCACCTCTGTATCACCGCTTAGTGAATCTCCCCCCAGAAGTGTCTGCAATGCATTGTGAAGCACTGTAGGGTTTAAAAAGCCATATATAAATACCTGGTAATTTGGGATTTTTTTTTTTATTTCTCCCCTATGATACAATTGGCTCGCCCTAGAATTGCTTACCTTTAGGATCCTGTATATGTGTCTTAATCCACAAATGAGTCTACGGCTGGACTTCTGGTCACTGACCTTTCTCAGGATGACTACAGGTGCCTCTGACCCAGTGGTTCCTAAACTTATTTCACATCATGGCTTCCTTTTGGTTTTCATGAAGCCATGATGCCCCCAAAACATGCGTTACAATGCGTTGGATACCTCTCTGGTGCTCAAAGGGTTAAGACATTCCTCTATTCCACTGTTTCTAAATGTTAATCTTTGGGGGTGCAGGAGTTCAGGATATCTCTGTCTGGTCGGAGGGTAGTAATTCGTGGTTCACGTATGGTTTTTCATCCACCGCCGCTGATAAGAATCACTGCTCTAGATCAGGGGAGCTCAAACTTGTCATCAAGTGACACCTAACAGTGCATGTTTTCAGTATACCCTCAGTTAACCCGTTAATATCCAATGATGTGCCAGGACCATCACAGGTTTTGGTCTTTTAAAGACCAGTGACGGTGCTGGCATGTCACGTCATGATCACAGAGCGCCTTCGTGCCGGGAGGCTGAAACCGACTTTCCAAGACCACAGTTGTCAGTTTCAGCCTCTCCTCTGGCAATCCAAAGTACATGATCGATCACATAGTAACATAGTAAATTAGGATGAAAAAAGACACAGGTCCATCAAGTTCAACCTTTGCGTCATAACCCAGTGACTGAGAATTATATAGCGTTCCTGCTGACAAATAAGTTAGTCTTTATCAGACCATCCTGTTTTGCCTACTATTACACATTATAACTCTGTATGTTTCCTTTTGAAAGAAATGTATCTAATCTTCTCTTAAATGTATCCATTGTATCTGCCATAACCACATCCTTGGGTGAGGAATTCCATAAAGTAACAGACCTTACTGTAAAAAACCCCTTCCTCTGCTGAAGTCTAAACCTCATTTTCTTTCAAGGGGTGTCCCCTGGTTATTTGATCAGACCTTGGAATGCATAGCTCACCACAGAGATCCTTGTATTGATCTCTAATATACTTGTACATTGCACAGGCTCAGCCAGTGAAGTGGCTGTGCTCCTCTCATACAGAAGAATCCCAATCCATTATCTCAGGCACGGGGCCAAAGGACAGGTTTGAGTGCCCCTGTTCTTGTCTATATAACTGGAGAAATTATAGAGCAATTAAATTGCCCCATAGGACACAAATACAAATCCCTCTTGATTTAAATGGAGCTTTTGCCGTGTGGTGAGATGGCTTAGTTGGTTAATACACCAGCTGTAGAATCTGTTTACGCTGCAAGGTCGCAGGTTCTAATCCAGGTGATATCAGCTCAGCCTTTCACCTCTCTGAGGTAGATTGAGTCCAGGGCGTACTTGAAAATGAGATAATCTCAATGTATTCTTCCTGGTAAAATACTTTCACAAAAAATAACAAAAATGCTGGAAAGGTCCCCTGTGTGCTGCTATGCGATGGAGACCTGTTCAAGAGCTTCAGGGCCTCATTTAAGACAACAGACATTTGTGGAATATGTATATTTCCCTGTATGGTGAAACTGGTTTGATCCAAAATGACTCCATTTCATATGACTACATCAACCTAAATACGGTATGTGTATTACCAGATAATAATGTGTCCTTTTCAAGAAAAAAAAATTCTCAATTGGCCGACATAATATTATTTTTGACGCTAATTTAACCCTTTGAGTGCCAGAGGGTTATGCAAATCATTGCGTTGCATACCCCTCTGGCACTCAAAGTGTTAAAATGAAACAATGCATGTATTAGTCATTCAAATAACAGTGCAAACATCAATCTTAGGAAGAGACTCTGAGACCTTTATATGTAAAGAGCGGAGGACAGAAGGGAGATATCTTTTTTTATGTAAGTATGCATTAAGATTGTTTCTGGTTTTAAAGCAAATCCTGGGTAGTTATTTTATCTATCTCTGAAGAGTGAGGTGACTTTGCTGGAACTAGAACCTGCAACCCAATAGTGTAAACAGAAACTGCAGCCGGTGCAATCACCCACTAAGCTATCTCAGCATTAAAAGCTTTTTAATACGGTATATCAGGAACTCGCAGACATCTCCTCAGGCCTTCAGGATCTCTTCAGATGAACACGGGTGAATCAATTCCGATTGGTCCATCTGAGTTAAAGGGTCAGTAATTCCCATTTATAACTTTATTTAGTATTGTAGAAATTACAAAAATAAAGTATTTGGAGAAAATGCTATCTCTCAAACCCATATGGTTTGAGAGATATTCGCCGCTAAAGTTTCCCTTCTCCTGATGTCAGCTGTAAAGCTGACAGCAGGAGATTCAATTACTTCATTGAAACGGTCTACAAAGTGTGCTTGCAAACCAGGCACACTTTGTAGACTTTTCCAATGAAGTAATTATTTTCCAATAACGAGATTTCTTCGGCTCTGCTGAGAGCCGCCGGCTGGTCCCAGGACCAGGATCTCCTGGTCTCAGTAGAGGCTGACGTCAGGAGAAGAGGAGGGAGGAGGAACATTAGCAGAGAATATATCTCAAAGGACGGCATTTTCTCCAAATACTTTGTTTTTGTAACCTCTACAAAATTAAATAAAGTTATACAAGTGCATTACTGACCCTTTATCAACATTCACTGAGGAGGTCATGAAAACATGCACTGTTGAGGAGGCTTGAGTACTTGATGGACTTCATGATAATTCAGGAAGGAGGGGTAATTTTTTTTAGATAAGCAGGAATACAAAAGAAGGGGACATACCATGTTTTTGGGGGATAGGAGACTGAGAAGTAATGTGCATATTATTTTGGTAAAGTAAGGAAAAGTCTCCCAGGAAAAGCAGTAGAGGCTAAACTGATACAAGAATATGAGGATTCTAATGACAGACATAAGTGTGAGCTTTTAACACTTTGAGTACCAGAACGTTATATAACACATTGCTTTAGGGTTAAAATAGATATATGAGGACAATATAAAGAAATGCCTGTGGAACTATTTACTCAAAGAGATGGGCAAAAAGCAAGGGTTCACCCCATAAGATTACAGGAAAGAAACGCTCATCTAAAACAAAGGCAGGGTTTTTCTACAGTAAGGGGAGTACAATTGTGGAATTCTTTTCCTCAGAAATGTGTGTTGCAGATAGTAAAGAAATGTAGTGATGCCTTTCTAGCTACTAAAATGGTGACTGGTCTACAGGAAAAGAAATATCAGGATAGACTAAATGATCTGAACAGGTATAGCTTGGAGGAGAGAAGAGAGAGAGGGGATATGATAGAAACCTTCACATACATGAAGGGATTCAACAAAGTGCAGGATGGAAGTATATTGCAAAGGAGTAAAAATGTTACGACAAGAGGCCATAGTCTGAAAATAGAGGGACACAGTTTTAGATGTAATGTAAAATAGTTTTACTTCACAGAGAGGGTAGTAGATAAGTGGAATAGCCTACCAGCAGAAGTGGTAGAAGTTAATACAGTAACTTAAGAAAAGACCAAGGACCAAAAAAGGTTTGAGGTTTTTACAGTAGGAAAATGAGCAGACTAGATGGGCCAAATGGTTCTTACCTGCCGTCAAATTCTATGTTTCTATTTTTCTAGCTCAGAACAATATTCAGAATTATTGTACTTGTATTCAAAGCAGATAGGAGGTTGATCCAGGGAAATACCAGACTGTATTTTGGGGTCAGGAAGGTTTTTTTTTTACCCATTTGGGACTTCACTGGAAAAGGCTTCAGTATGGTTTGCCTTCCTTTGGATTAGCCAGTGTGATATGTCAGAGGCTGAACTTGATGGACATGTGTCTTTTTTCTGTCTCATCAACTATGTTACTATGAATGGGTGACCCTATTTGTTTTTTTCTACCCTCAAATTCCATTCTATTCTAACTCCCTCTCTGGCCCTTCGTGATTTTTTATTTTCATTGCACTAAATAAAAATCAGCGTTTGTATCACTTACCTATAGCAACAATCATGATGTAGATCAGCACAATGTTCACTGCAGTCTTCATTTTTACAGGCACACAATATCCAGACAAGGGGTTATACTGAGGACTATAACTGCTTCTAAACCAAAACTGAATGTTCGCAACAAAAAAAATAGTTTATGACACGGCTTGTGATTTGCATATGAATACATTTATGGTAGATTTATGTTATGTTAACAAGCAATTTCAAGGGCAACTGACAGCTGATAAGACTTCCTTATTTGGCAGCTACTGTAACTGATGTGAGACTGAAAGACTTACTGGTAAAAGTGAGACAAGAGAGGGATCAAGTGATCATATCATCAATGGGAAGTCAATTATTGGACACCAAGTTGTTGGGAACAGCAACTGCATGATGGGACTTTTAGTCTCCAACAGTGGGGGGGTTCAAAGATTGACTGCCCTGTGATCCAAACTGTTGCCCACTGCATCGAGACATAAATGTACAAAAGCATGAACCACATATCCCTTTGACACCTTAATGACCTCCAGATCTGGGGGTGAGTGATCGTAGGGCTGTCACAGGTCCTTGACATCCGAACCAGCGTGATAGTCCTGGCACATCATGTGATGTTAAGAGGTTAAATCAGGAGGGCTTATGACAATTTCATTTTGCAGGACTGCACATGAATCAGTGGAACCCTGCAGTGTGCGATTTTTATGTGTTCCTGATTTAAAGGGATATGTGATCACTTTAAAGGGATGGTATTGTTTCACAAAAACAGCAGCTCCAATAATTTTCAGAGTATTCAGGCCATGGAGAGTGTTATTTCATTACTGTCTGAGTTGTAGTTCAAGAGTAATTGAATGATAAAGTATCCTCCTCCCACCCCTTTTACCTAGTGTAAGCCACCTCCCCTCAGATGTGGAATCTGGTCACTTGACCGGACAGCTCACAGCAAGGGACAATCTTCTTACTGTGAATATAAGGAAAACACTGACCCCCTTGACAAGTTTGTCTGGTTTTTCCTTATGCTCAGTGAAGATTGTCCCTTTCTGTGATCCATCTGGACATTCTTGCTGCTCTGGGGTGAGCAGTGTTACATCAGCAAAAGGGGCGGGAGGGGGATACTTTATCATTCAATTACTCTTGAACTACAACCCTGACAGTATTGAAATAACTCTCTCCATGACCCAAATACTATGAGGATTAATTGGAAGATTAATTGGAGCTGCTTTTATTGTGAAACATTGCTATCCCTTTAACTGTGACCCACCACTTCTCCACTTTTCTTTATTCATTATGATTTCTCCTGTCCATTCTGTCATTATGACCCCTGTTTTCGAAAGAAAAATTGAATAATTCTGGGGCAAACCAACTGCTCTATTGGAGAGGATAAAAAAAAATCCCCATTCATTAAAAGAAGAGATTTTAATCTGTTCAGTGATAGAGAAGTCTCCATTGCATTGCAAATCAACTGCATTGGAGACCACCCTTAGCATTCAAAAATGACATTGAAAGCAACTGGAATTTGGGGAAATGTTATTTGTTCCCCTGTGGGAGGTGTGGTTTGCTGCAGAATAACTCCAATCGTCTTTAGAGTATGTGGCCCTTTAATTGTCATTTGCACAAAACCAACAGCTGAGCAATTCACATCCCACAAATTCCCTCAGATTTAATCATGACTTTTATAGGGATAGTAACACTTACTATGTAAAAAACATAATATATATATTATGTTCATTGTCTTTAGGACACTATATAATGCCTGTCTGAGAGTCTCTCTCCATTAATGAGTAAAGCTGACAAAGATTCAGCTCTCAGGATAAAGTATATTAAGGTTAGTAATTGCCTAAAATAGTGGAGATTCAACTCATATGACAAAGCATATTTAGCTACTTGCCAATAATAATGAGGTACCTTGGCGTGGTGGCAAGCTTAGCATTCTATGGCCATGTGATGTGACTAAATGGTACTTGCCAATAATAATGAGGTACCTTGGCGTGGTGGCAAGCTTGGCATTCTATGGCCATATGATGTGACTAAATGGTACTTGCCAATAATAATGGGGTACCTTGGCGGGGTGGCAAGCATAGCATTCTGTGGCCATATGATGTGACTAAATCCTCATCTTTAATATAGTAGTGATAAGCAAGTACAATGCCGCAGATTAAAGGGTTAATGGTGCTGAAAATTTGGATGTGAATTAATATTTTGTGTATTTGCTTTTGGCTATTTTGGTCAAAACTGGTTGAACTCGAGCAATTTTAAATGTGTTTTTTTTTTCTTTGGGTGTGCTTACCAAAGCCTGGAGTGGAATTATATATATATATATATATATATATATATATAGTAGGGTTTATACTCCTGAGTAAAACAAGGCTTCTGCCATTTCAGAGATGTGTTTTATTCAAAAGTTAATTCAGCTCAATCTTGAATTTTTTAGATACAGTATCACAGTGACCTGAAATGTTACAGTGGAGTTGTTGCTACACCATCCTATGGACAGCTCTGGTGAGTTGACCGTAAACCTCCATAGGATGGTGTAGCAACAGCGCCACTGAACAGTTTCAGGCTATTGAGATATTGCACCAAAAAAAAAAAGTAAGTTTGAGCTGTAATAACTATTGAACAAAATAATAGTAGTGTGAGTATCCTTGTTTTACATATTAAGTATTACTATTTCTTTAACCTCATCAATGCTAGAAACGTCTGCAGCCACTAATATTAGTTATGATTCTGTATATAAATAACCTATTTATGTAATGAACCTCTCTTGCATTCCAGGGTTAAAAGCTCCATATAACCCTCTGAGCACCGGGAGGTATCCAAAACATTCTGTTGCAGTGCGGTAAAGACAAGAAATGCAGAAAGTGCAAACAACCTAAAATTCTCCTAAAATTATCTGCCAATCAAACACCCAACGCGTTTCCCAGCTTACAGAGCTGCTTTTTCAAGGGCAAAAAAAGCTGCTTGAAAAAGCAGCCCTATAAGCTTGGAAATGCGTTTGATTGGCAGAGAATTTTAGGACAGGATATTGTCTGTATGTTTGCACAGTGGTGATACTGTATTTTAAATAGCGATTATCGCTTTTATTTATTTTTCATAAAAAATTTTTACACTGGCCCAAAAGTGTGGGAATACTTATCTAATTATAGATCTGTAGTTAGGCCTCCTAGGTACATAGAGTTCTATAATCCCTAGATAGAGGGAGACTGCTGGAATTGCAGGAACTACTGGGACATCTGAAGACCAAAGAGGGAGGAGTGGAGGAGAGATACAGTATACCATTACTGGGGGTCTATCCACTGCAAGCGCTTACACCTTGAGGCAGGACTTTGCCTCAGGAAAAGGCGAGTGGGAATATAGCCCACAAATTAAGATGTTGTGAGCACGGTGAAGGGGACAAATGTCCAAGAAACACGGTGGAGGTTTAATTCCATTGAAATTCCTAACAGTCTGCACTTAGATTGTTTGCCCTTTCTCCATTTCTTGTCTTTTCTGCATATATTGGTTGAGAACTGTGGCCGGAGGGTCGACGGAGAATTGGCAGCAACAACAAGCAGACAATTATTTGAGGAGTCTCGTTTTTTCCACTTTAGATGTATATGTAAGACTAGCAGAGACAGTCGTTGAGCCTTCCGGAACTCCCCGCTCCGGATGAGCGATTTCGGTGAGTCTGTACTGTGCATGACTGCAGTCATGCGCAGTAGAGACTCGCCGAATGCTCTGATCCTTAGCGGTTAGCTCCAGACAGCTCATAGTGAAGCTCCCTGTATGCAAAAACACTCATGCACAGTAGAGACTCTATACTGCACATGTGTGGTTACGGCTCACAGTGAGTGACGCATTTTACCACTTTATGTTATAAGATTATAACACTGAAATTCATTTTTGAACAAATCATTGTGTTTCCAAATTAGAGCCACAAACAATGTGGTTGTGTGTTTTTAGTGCATTGCATACCACTCTGGCAATCAAAGGGTTAAATCAATGGGAGTGTTTCTATCATCTGCATTGTGCAACATCCTCTCTGGTAGCAAATTTGGGGGATGCCATGTCAAAGTATTACCCCTGACCTAGATCACCTTAGCCTAGATTCACTAGATATCAGAGGGCTGAAAATGCTGATGTCCTCCTGTTAGAGCAGTGTTGTAGGCACATTGATAGTATTCATTAGTATACAATACATATACAAGGGGGCACTATGGATGGGGGCACTATATGTTGGGTGTCACAAGAGAAAGTTAGTATGTTGGATAGGAGTGCTATATGTTGAATTACGAAGGGGGGGTTTAGTATGTCTGAGGAGGGAACTCTGTTTTGGATTTCTAACATGTGCAATATGGGGAGCATCACCAATGTGTTTTAGCACCATATACACTGTCTGACACTCCCAGCCTTCTTCCCTTGCCCAGGTAGTGGCTTTGGGGATTTGTGGCTAGCAGTGGTCAAGGGAACAAGTGTGGAGGACAAGCAGTGTATGTAGGGTTCCATGGCTATCACTGGACATGGGAACAAGGCTGGAGGGCAAGTGGTAGCCACAAATCCTCATAGATGCTGTGTGACCCCCGGTCTTGTTCCCCTGGGAATGCACAACATGTATCATATATAGTAACTTAGTAACATAGTAACATAGTTGACGAGGCTGAAAAAAGACATGCGTCCATCAAGTTCAGCATATGCCAAAAACACCCCTGTTGATCCAGAGGAAGGCAAAAAGAACCCCTCTGGAGCAATTTCTCATTTAGCCCCAAGTGGGTAAAAAAAATTCCTTCCTGACTCCAAACGGCAGTCAGATATTTCCCTGGGTCAACATCCTATCTGCATTGACGTCATCTGTCATAATTTTCAACATTGTTCTGTGCTAGATAGGCATCCATTGCATTTTTGAAAGCAGTTGCATTATCTGCAAGTATAACATGCAGAGGAAAAGAATTCCATAGCTTTACCGTCCTTACTGTAAAGGATCCCTGCCTTTGTTTTAGTCTTAATGGATGACCTCTTGTTCTTAGCTCAGCTCTTTGCATAAATAATTAATTGGCTAGTTCTTTGTATTGACCTTGAATGTATCTGTAAATGGTACATAGCTAAGGGGATAATTGTGTAGTGCTTGGTGTACTATTTTTTTTAATCCTTTGAGTGCCACAGGGGTGAGCAGTGCACATCCCTATGGAACTCAATGCTGTCCATGGTGCTGAAACTGTTCTCTCCACTCTTCTACTAGCCAAGCAGAGAAGCAGAGAGAATGTTGTTAAACTTGTCATAGTGTTGGTGATGTGGAAGGGATGTCCGCCTTTCCACATTGATAGCACTTCGACAATCCTGTGCGCTAACAGGGACTTTCTCCACCCCTCCCCTTGCATCTGGCAATTTTAGTGAATATGTCGATGTGTGTGTGTGTAGACTGAAATGTTGAAGTGTTTTGCACACATCAACAAGATTATATCGCCACGACATCGACCTTCAGTGAATCTAGGCCCTCGTGAAAAGGTAAGTAGGGCTGTGGGTGGAGAATACAGGAAAACTGAATGATGAATTTCATTGTCCTTCACTGCGTTTTAGTTAAGGAATTCCTCTTGAAATAGTTCTCCATTCCTTTTTGTGAGGATTTACTGTTTCTTTCAGGACTAACATCCTTTTTTCTGAATCTAGACTGGAAGTTGGTTCAGATGGTCCAGTTTCTTGCCACAAGTACATCATGAAGGCAGGAAACAATAGCATAAAGCTGTGTGCCCATAATCTCCTTCACCATGCAGCCATTGCTCAGCTGCTAGCTCTGCTCCCAAGCTTGTTACTTTAAAGGAGCGGTAAACTTTTTTTTATGAAAACACATATTTTATAGAGCATTTCCTGCTGAATAAAACAAGGTCACTCCCATTGTTGTCATATGTTTTATTCAAAATGTATAACAGTTTAAATAGTCAGGAATTTAATTTACTGTGTTTACTTCCTGATAGTTCTAACTGACAGGAAGTGACTCAGCAGTTTCTATCACATTCTATGGAGAACTGTATGTCTCTGACTTTTCTGACTTTCCTCTCCATTAGAATCTAACAGGAAATCTAATTAGAATTTGACCACTAGGGGGCACTTCTAATGCAAAAAAACATAGGGTTAAACTGTAATAATTCTCGGCAGTGGGAGTACCCTTATTTTACTCAATAGGAAAATCCCTACAATATGTATTTTATAGTTCACACTGAATATGAAATAAATAGAATTATTTGTAGTATTTTTTGTGGTTTTCATATTTTGTAGCAACTGGCATGCTGCTGTCTATTCATTGTTATTTCTATTAGTCTTATTACCATTTTATATAGGTATGGTTCATTTTTTGTGGGGGTAAAGATTTTTATTGAGGTTTTAGCCAAAAACATAATAATAACTAGTATTTATATAGCGCCTCTCTCCCAGCGGGACTCAAAGCTCTCTAAGAGCATGCTCTTGGAACTAACCAAATCAGCAGCTGAAATAATAGATGTTATTATTACCCAATCAATGGTACTCATTTTATTGACCTAAGAAGGATGAAGGGCTGAGATGACCCTGCCGGGATTTGAACCTGCAACCCTGAGGTTTGAACAGGCTCCATAGTCAGGGAATTTACCACTGAGCTATCTCATCACCTATAGTGTGCAAATGTCACAGTAGAAAACAGTAAAGTATAATTTGCCAATATTAAAATTGGTACAGATAGCATCAAAATGTAAGGCAAATGCTACACAATGCGAAATGACCTCTCATGTACAATCATCTAAGTGATTTAAATCATGCCATGTCTGTATAGAAAAGAGAGAAGACATGACAGAAAGAGAAGGATAAAGAAGGTAAGAAGAAAAGCTAATATAAAAGTGGAAGTGAAAAGGAAATAAAGTTAGCTGATTCCAGTCCCTCACATTTTGCATATGTATTTTGAATACTCTTAGGGGTCTATCACGGCGCCCGTGTATTGCTGGTGACATTTTACAGCATTATGCCTGAGTCCTTTTTATTGGCTAGTGTGATATTGCTCCACCCAGTGGTAGCCTTTAAGTACTGAGCCCTGTCATTTCTACAGGGCCCTTTCGTGGTGTTCCCGTTGCTAAGAGCTTGCTGTCGTTATCGTGTGAAATCCTGTGTATGACCCGGACTGCCTGACTACTGTCTCTGATTCTGTTCCTGCTCCGTGTACCGACTTGGCCTGGCTGATGTTCCTGCTCCGTGTACCGACCTGGCCTGGCTGATGTTCCTGCTCCGTGTACCGACCTGGCCTGGCTGACGTTCCTGCTCCGTGTACCGACTTGGATTGGCTGACGTTCCTTCTCTGTGTACTGACCCGGCCTGGCTGACGTTCCAGTTCTGGGCATCAACCGGATTGGCTTCTGTTCCTGCTCTTTGTGCCTCCAGCCCGGTGCACTACTGCGTCCGGTAGTCCGATAGAGAGTATCTCCTGTGCTCTGTCTTGAGCGTGCTGGCCCAGTTGGTTGCCTCATGTACTTCTTTACCGTTCAGTGACTGCGACCCATTTGCGCCATTGTGCCTCCTTCCTCCATACCCAAGGCTGAAGCAGATCTTGTTTGCTCACTATGTGCTTGGCTTGTTATTGCACTGCCACTGAGGTTGGTCTCCTGGGCGCCTCAGTTAGTCTCCACTCCTGTCAGTCGCCATCAAGCCTGAGCGTCTATTACCAGTGCTGGCCGGTGTTCACCCGGGTAGGAGCTATTCTATTGGCACACTATTCGCTGGCTTGTCACTGCTCCTTAACTGAGGTTGGTCTCCTTTGTGCCTCAGTTGGCTCTGCCACCCGGCAGTTGCCATCGAGCCTAGAGTTGTTACACTTGTTGTCCGGTACTGTTACCTTGGGTCGTTCCGTTGTTCCTCCAGTTGCAGTACTGCCGGTAGTCCATGATCCATTCAGGGCCTTGCTCACCCCTCCTGGGCCTAGTCGCCATTGTGACACTCTTCCCCAGAGAGTGCTTCTTGGGCCTCGCTATTAGGGCCTACCAGCCTCCGGGCCTAATAGCACCTACATATCATTGTCTCTCTGTTTCACACGAACTGTTCCTGACCTGTGTCAGTATATGTACTGCTCTCTGATATATATACTGGACCCGTGTGGGTTAATGTTATTTTGTAACCTGTCCTGTGTCAGTATTGAGTGTTAACTATCGCTGGACCCACGAGGGTTACTTTATTCTGTCTGAATTCAATAAAACTGTGTTTTACCAAACTGTCTGCTTCTGAATGTACTGAAAACTGTTACAGGGTCTCCCTAAGAGTGAAGAATAATCCAGATGTGGAGCCCTTGCTCTCAGTGCCAAGGGAATCCAGCTGCAACGAAAAGGCCCAACAAGGCTGAAACGTACTTCTGAGGTTGGTGTTCCCGTGCAGAGGGGACTTGGCTATCATTTTGGAATTGGACCGCCTTTTTGGGTGGGATTAGTCTAATATGTATGTGGAAATTCCTCTGCAATGGCACAAGACAGCTAAAACTTGAAGCTTCTGAGTGGTGACTAGCCTTAGAACAGGCAATATTGCTTTTGTTCATCCTCAGAAGCCTCTCACATTTTGTATATGTGATTCTAGTCCAGCAAACCCTGGCAGCAGACCACCAATGAATTGTTCCAAGTACTACCGCTATCAATAAGTGGCTCGAAGGCAACCATTAATAAAACGCGAAACGCGTGGACTGAGTAGTCTTGCACTGCATGTGACTGCTTCCCATATGTCTGAAGATTTAGCATGTATTTTAATATCTTTGGAAATAAAGTGAATATGTTTTATTAATGGTTGCCTCCGTGCCACTTGTTGATAGCGGTGCAGTCATCATAGTACTTGGAACAATTCATTGGTGGTCTGCTGCTAGGGTTTGCTGGACTAGAATCATGAGGTCATGATGACCTCATGATTAAGCGGTGATACGCGAAACGCGTTGATGTTGCCACTTTTCCTCCGGCTATCTGAGGGTATCTGAATATATGAGCATGTGAACGTAAAGTATTCGTTTATTTTATCATATTACCAATAAATATTTTGGATGTTTTATCTCAACGGATTAGCGTTATGTTTAGTGCTATGGACTTTTTTGCTTTTGATTCTTAGACTGGCCACAGACCGACAAATCCATTGAGGAAAACAAGCAGTTCACAGGCTGCCAAATGGACAGTCCTGAGTCTGAATTAATTTAATGTTTCCCATCTTCACCAGTTCTGTCTTCTCATTCCATCTTGTATCTATTTTCCTCGCTTTATAGTTTCTCTCTAAGATTCCTAGAGACTTACAGATCTTAGTGACGCACAAAACATAAAACAAACCTATTTTTAAATCTTTACATTGAAAATAAACTCATTAAACATTGCTTTTTAATTGCAAATTGCTTTACGGAGGACAAAGTTTTGTTTAAACAAGATTTACTATGAACATTCCTTTGGAGTGATTTACCCTGCACACAGAACAAATGCAATGCCTTGGAATTACATAGTAAAATTAGTGAAAAAAGGAAACAGAGGAAGGGAGTGGTGTGACGTGTATATTTGCGGCCATCCAGTTGAGTTTATACATATAGAGAAAGAAAGAAAATTAGGAATTAATATAAAAAGCTAGCTGTTAATGGTTACAGAAAAGTCAATAATGAAGTGGTTCCCAAACTAATGAAGTGATTCTCAAACTTGGGAAAATGCACTATTTTTATGACTATGAGGTTGACCTTGATCCATAGGCCACAGATCTGCTCCTCTGCACCAGATGAGAAAATAATCTGTCTTTGAATTTGTGTTTAGTTGTATGTTTATTAAATAATTTTTATCTTTGCTACATCGGGGGTTGTATTTTTTATTGTGTCTGTCTGAGCTGGATTAGCCTTTGACCCTCCCACAAGCACTAAACTGGTGTATAGCATCAGGGCTGCCATAGGGGGGATACAATACATGACACACATTCATGACTCTGGGAAACGCAAGCTCCTGATTAATTTAAATTCCACTGGAGTGGAAGCAATTATCACCAGTGTCTGTGTAAATTATTCTTTAGACTGCAGTAGAGTCATTTCTTTATAGATGGCCAAGCGGTACAAGATTTAGTTCCCTTTTGAAGCATTAAAATATATATCTGAGGAATTCAGCTTTCAGAAAATTGCATTTCCCACAGTTAGGAATGTGTGTGTGTGTATATATATATATATATATATATATATATATATATATATATATATATATATCAGGGCTTATAATTTTAAGTCCTTTGCTACTAGCCAAACCTGAAAAGTTACTCGCCACTGCAAGCCAAAACATACCCACCAGGGCTGAATTTCTACTCGCCAGGGCTACATTTTCACTCACCATTGGCTAGTGGCAAGTGGAAATTTTGAGCCCTGTATATATATAGTTTAATTTTTTTAGTTAGAATATCTCACTGGCCAGAAATAGTACAGCAGCGCTGTTTCTACACGATCCTATGGAGGTTTATTGTCAACTGAGTTGCCAATAGTACAGTGTAAAATTTCAGGACATTGAGATACTGCAGCTAAAAAATATATATATATATATATATATTCCATTTAGTTTTGTGCACAAGCCTCTAATTAACATAATAATAATAATAATCTCAATTTAGCAAGCTGCTTGTATTTCTATAATAACAAGAACAGTCACTCCCTTTCTTGTGATGTTACATGTTCATACCTGGGATCTCTGCGGATTTGCCCCGGAGACTCCAGCTTTTCCGGGTCTCTGGGGCAGAGGCTGATTCCTCCGGATGTGGGCAGTTTCTATGGAAACTCTACCCACTCCTACTGCTTCCTCCATTGTAACTCCTTCCCCAGCCTTCTTTTGAGATCTGTCTCACACCTTTAAGCCCCCCCGCTCACGTCAAGCCCCCCCACTCGTGTCAAGCCCCGCCCCTTTTTGACACAATTCAAGTCATTATTCTCACCCCCTCTTGCACCAGAGGACTCCCCTCTGGGTAGACATCAATGGGAAGTTCCCAGGTATGTGTGGAGTAATTATGGAACAAACCAATTGCACTATAGGGAACACATAAAAATTCCCTTTAATTGAAATCAGGCATTTAACCACTTCAGTGCTACAGAAGTCTCCCATCCCACATTGCAAGACTCTCTGAAAACACAGTTTGGAACCCTTCTGGATCTGCTTCCTCTCAGTTATCTCAGGAAAACAATGCAGTTTGTTCATCATGTGAACATGTGTGTGAATAGTCAGCATTGAGGAAGATGGGTGTGAAAACTCAGTATATTGTCAAGCTTCTGTAAGAGTAAGTGCTGATCATTATCTGAAGATAATCAAATCTAACTTTAAAATTGTGTGCAGCTGCTTGCTATAAGCTTAAAGGGATAGTAATACTTTGTTTTATCTTTATTTTATTTTATAGGCATTAAAAAAACATGAAGAACGATATAAGTCTTATCTCTCAAACCTTTATGGTTTGAGAGATATTCACAAGCAAAGTTTCCCCTCCCGCCCCTTTTACCTAGTGTAAGCCATCTCTTCTCAGATGTGGAATCCAGTCCATAGACCAGACAGATAACAGCAGGGGACAATCTTCTTCCTATGAGAACAATGAAAGCCTTGCCCCCCTTGACAAGTTTTTCAGGTTTTTCCCTTATCTTAATTGAAGATTGTCCTTCTCTGCTGTCTACCTGGGCACCTCCCTTCTGCTCTGGCTGAGCAGTGTTACATCAGTAAAAGGGGCGGGAATTACTCTTGAACTACAACTCTGACAGAATTGAAATAACACTCTCCAAAGTCCAAATACTATGATGATTAATTAGAGCTGCTTTTATTATGAAACATTACTATCCCTTTAAGATTTCAGGAGGGGCAAACAAGCTTCATTAGATGCTAGAGAGGTGTCACAACTTGGGCTGTTTTACTGCAATGGGAGATATCAGGGGCTAGAGTCTATTGTAGGTGGTAAATTTTACCTCCCATTTCATCAAACATTTTCCTATTGAAGTCTATGGGGAAATCTGGAGATAAAAACAGTGATAAAATTAGCACCTGTAATAGAATCCAGACCTAGCTCTTTTCGCTGTTCTGTGTTGGATACTGAATAACTTCTGTCGTCAGTGCAATGTTACCCTGATCAAACCTGGAATATCGTGCAGTCTAGCATCTTCCAGAACCTTCAGCCACCATACCAGGCTTTTCCAGCATCAAAGAGCTGTTGTTCAGGCCCCAGCAGTGGCTTAAAGTGATAGTAATATTTCAAAATAAAAGCAGCTCCAATTAATCTTCATACTATGTGGGCCATTGAGATTATTTCAATACTGTCAGAGTTGTAGTACAAGAGTAATTGAATGATAAAATATCCCCCTCCCGCCCCCTCTGTTCACCTCAGAGCAGCAACACTGTCCGGATGGATTGCAGAGAGGGACAATCTTCACTGAGCATAAGGAAAAGCCTGAAAAACCTGTCGGGGGGGGCAGGGTTTTCTTTATGTTCACAGTAAGAAGATTTTCCCTTGCTGTGAGATATCTGGTCCCTGGACTCGATTTCACATCTGAGGTGAGTAGTGTTACACTAGATAAAAGGGACGGGAGGGGGACACTTTTTCATTCAATTACTCTTGAACTACAACTCTCACACTATTGAAATAAAACTCTCCATGGCCCAAATATTATGATGATTAATTGGAGCTGCTGTTTTTGAGAAAAATCGTTTGATTGCCAGAGGGATAGGCAACGCATTGTAAAGAATCATTTAGTAAAGCTGTTCATATAAGGGCAAAAAATAATATCCAGAAAGTCTCTAAATGACTGTGCCTACAGTAAAGAAAGCAAGAAAACCCAATACGTTCAAAATCATGCTATAATTATTACAAAGTAGCACGAAAAGACACTGTGAACAGTAAAGTACTTTATGACTCAATAAACATTCAGGATGACAAACATAAATCGTGTAGACATGTGTCATAGTTAATTCCGGTATGAGAGGGTTTAAATCTGCAATAAACTTAAATATTATATAGTGTACAATGTTATAGTAAACCAAGGGTAGACAACCTTTAGCTCCTCTAGACTGTAAGCTCTCACGAGCAGGGCCCTCTGATCCTTCTGTTCTCCACATCTGATTGTACTGTTTAATACTTCTGTATGTCTACTCCCTATTGTACAGCGCTGCGGAATTAGTTGTTGCTATATAAATAAAGAATAATAATAATAATCAGCTACTGGGAGTTAAAACTCCAGTCATACCCAGCCATACAACAACTGGTTGTCTACTATGGTTCACTTTGAAAACACTGCATTTAAAACATTGTGTGGCTACATGCTGTATTAAGCATGTCGCCATGGTGAAAAGGGCGACATAAGAATCTTGCCCTGCATAAAAGGATGAGATTCTCATGTCACAACCTTAAAAGGTGCTTGAACTCAAGCTGCTGTATTGCCCACATACTAGATCTAAAAGAGCCTGGCTGGTATTAATGTATTATGAGTTCAGGGCCTAGATACACTAAAGGTCGAAGAAGGCTACGAATGTCGATATACTGTCGGAGCAGGGTTGTAGGCACATCCGTGGTATTCGCCAAAGTCTCTACGACATCACATCGGCATGATTCTGACAAAAAATGCCAACATCAACATCAATCCGACATTCCTTCGACTGGTTTACGAATTTTTAGTCTTCGCATCGACAGTTGCTCATTTCCATATGGAAATGAAGCATAATGAGACACATTCGTATGCAATGGGGTGTGTTGACATGTTAATGTGACACTTCGACTCATTCAGTAAACTCCGATAGCAGCCTCTGCTGTCGGAGTTCACAGTCTCCACTTCACCTAACTCAGGCTGTCATAGCTGGGATCTCCCCTGTACTTTCCTATGGAGTAACAGCAGGGAGAGCTACGACAATTCTGAACAGCATTCTCTGACGTACATACTCCGACATGCATTCTCTGACATACATTCTCCAACATGCATTCTCAGATATGCTTTCTCCGACATGCATTCTCCGACATACTCAAAGGGTTAAGTGTCGAATAAAAGACTCGAGTAAAAATGTATTTGACTAAAAATAGAGTAGAATAAAAAGGGAGTTGACAAAAAATGGAGTCAACTAAACATGGAGTCGAATAAAAGTGTAGTCGACTAAATGGCAGTCCTTGAGGTGAAAGTCAGATGGAGAAAGAATGTTGAATATATATAATATATGTCGACATACTAAGGGAGGGGGCACACTGTGTAGTGCTTGGTGTACTAGTTCTGTTTATTGTAACCCTTTGAATGCCACAGGGGTGAGCAATGCAAAACCCTATGGCATTCAATGCTGTCCGTGGTGCTGAAAGCCTTCTCTGTGTTCCCCCTACTGGCTGGGTAGGGAAGCACAGAGAATGCTGTACAGAATTGTAGTAGTGTTGGTGATTTTTAAGGGGAGGAGATCCCTTCCACACCAGCAGCACTTCAAAAATCCTGTATGCTAATAGGGACCTTCTCCAACCTTCCCCTTCCAGACAGCAATTTTTGTGAATATGTCGATGTGTGTGCAGATCGAATTGTCGGAGTGATTCAAACACATTGACAATATCATACCGACACCACATCGACATTTAGTGCATCTAGGCCCTGGTGTCTGTACATGTCTATTCAAATGCTGTACCTGTGTGACGCAACTGAGCATCAACCATTGTCACGTAACCTTCACGTAACCTTCTCTCCTCTTCCAAAGAGTTTAGTTTATTAGCATGTTTAATCCTTTCAGTGTCAGAGAGGTCCCACAACAGATTAATATCAGCCAGGCTCTTAGATCTAGTATGCGGGCAATGCTGCGTCTTGAGTTGAAGAGCTGTTTAAGGATGCAACATCAGAATCTTGCGCTTTTATGCATCAAGACGACATGCTTAATTCGGCATGTAGCCACAAAATGTTTTAAATGCAATGTTTTAAAGGGATACTGTCAACGATGGGAGTTGTAGTCCCCAACAATTGGAAACCAAAAATGTCTACTCTTGTGCAGCTTAATGTTCCAATTTGAAGACAGATACAGAGCTGTCTTTATAGCAGGTGTAAGTGGCAAGTGGGTGAGATGGGAATTAAATGTATCAACCAAGGAACAGTGTCCAGAGGTGCAGCCTCAGGCTGGGTAGGGAAGTACAGAGAATGTTGTTCAGAATTGTCGTAGTGTTGGTGATGTGTGAGAGGATGAGATCCCTTCCACATTGACAGCACTTTGAAAATCCTAATGCTAATAGGGACCTTCTCCAACCTTCCCCTTCCATCCGGCAATTTTTGTGAATATGTTGATGTATGTGTAGATCGAATAGTCATAATGATTTGAACACATCAACAATATCATACCGACACCACATCGACATTTAGTGCATCTTGGCCCTACCTTCTGTACCTGTGTGAAGCTGTGTTTTAAAGGGATACCGTCAATGATGGGAGTTGTTGTCCCCAACAACTGGAAACCAAAAACATCTACTCTTGTGCAGCTTAATGTTCCAATGTGAAGACAGATACAGAGCTGTCTTTATAGCACTTGTAAGTGGCAAGTGGGTGAGATGGGAATTAAATGTATCAACCAAGGAATAGTGTCCAGTGGTGCATCTTCAGGGGTCTAGATCATAATGATACCATTCAAATGTGAGCCAATATAGGATACAACAGTAGATGTACTCGACTCTAAACCTTAACTTAGTGTAATTAATACCTATGTTGGTAATTTTGATAATATCAACCACATTCTCCTGCTCTCTCCTCCTCCTCCTCTCTCTTGCTTTCTCCTGCTCTCTCCTGGTCCTTCTTCCTTCTGAGCTCCCAGGCCCATTCTTTGTTGCTTCTCTGCTTTCCTGCACATTTAGATTCCAGGCCCTCCAAAACCTGTTTTAGTTTAAGCCCCCCATCTCCCTGTCCCATCCACCAGCCACCTTTCCCTAACTCTGACCTTCTTTTTTGTTACACCCTCCTGGTTTCCCATGTTCTTTCCCTCCCTTGCTTTGCCCTCATTATGTTCCTGACCCTGTCTCTCAAACAAAGGATTTCCAGAGTACGTAATAATATCTAAAAATAATGTCGGGTATTTCTGCAAGCACAGTTCATTGATAATCCTTGAGCATAGACCCTGGGGAGATGCATTATGGTTCAATAAGGGTCCAGGTTGATGATATTGTGGTGCTTTTGTACCTTTTCCATCTTGTCAGATGCACTAAAAAGTCACCTCCATCACCTTGTGAATACTCCACAAATACACTGACATCACCATGCGTTCGCCATACTTTTGCCAGTTTTATGATATTGCAATGTCAATTTCGACAATGGGCTATTTGCATATTGAAATGCAGCATAATGATCTATTGTTGTATTCATGTGGATTCGGTTAAATATTAATGTGGATATATGCTGAACGCACAAAGCTCCCATAGCTTTTGTTGCAGCCAGATGTCACAGTCCCATCTTCTCCAAATCTTTCTATGGAGCCACAGAGTACTATTTGCTTTCTATCCTGGAAAGCATCTATATCACCAGCCCTCCTGTAACCATTCTAGTACCATAGGGGTCTGCAACTTATTGCTCAGCAATGCTTTGCACATCATTGTGGCACTCAAAGGTTATAACATAAACAATCACCTGTCCCACTTATAACAGCTTATTTCATGCAACAGCTGCTCTGCCAATTCTCTCTTCCCCTGAACTGGCTGATCAGCTGTTTCAAGCCCACAGCGGACTATCTGCCAATCTTTTGAGTCATTTAAACAGAAGACTCACAAGGCACATGTAACAGCTGTTCTGCCAATTCTCTTTTCACCTGAACTGGCTGATCAGCTGTTTCAAGTCCACAGCGGACTATCTGCCGATCATCTGAGTCATGTAAACAGAAGACTTGCAAGGCACATGTAACAGCTGCTCTACCAATTCTATCTTCACCTGAACTGGCTGATCAGCTGTTTCAAGTCAACAGTGGACTATCCGCCGATCATTTCAGTCATGTAAACAAAAAACTCACAAGACACTCCATCTGCATTGTTGGCAAAGGTTAAACATATAGACAGACATAAGGAGCAATGTTCTTTGAAGTTAGAAGTGTGAGCAATCAGTTTTATCAGGAGGGAAAAAAGGGTGTTTTCAGTTCTTCACAGAATATCAGTGTTATTTTCTTTTCTAAGCAACATTTTCATCTTCTGAACCTTTAAACCTTATTTCTATTGACAGTACACAAGGGGGGAGATTCACTAAGCAGTGATAAAGAGGTGATATCTGATTTGATTTAGATTCATGATGTACATTTTTGTTCACGTTTGTCTTTGAAGTGACTAGCAAGACCTGGGGGAGATTCACTAAGCGGTGATAAAGAGGGGATAAAGTGGAGATGACTTCTCCAATTTATCACTTCTCCATTTCCTATGTTATTCTATGGAGCCTATTCACTAACATCTCCAAAGCTGAGGAAATCTTAGTGCACTGGCTTGATAGAATAACATAGGAATTGGAGAAGTGATAAACTGGAGAAGTCATCTCTACTTTATTCCAAAAAGCAACACAAAAGATGGCGCCAATAGTGCAATATTGCTTAAAATATCTCAATGTAACAAATAACCAAAAAGGTTTGTACTCACATTTATCTCTGGTCAGCAACAGGATTTCTCCATAGCTGACAATCTCGTATGTAGGGATATCTAACCGACCCTACTCGGTGTAATTCGGTCAGCTGTTCCACTCACACCACTTCCCCAGTCACGTCACACATCCAATGTTCAAAACAAGGTTTTTATTAAATAAAATATAGTTGTTTAAAATAAACAATAAAAAAAGGTATATGCTATAATATCACAGACTACGCGTTTCACGGTGATACACCGCTTTATCAAGTCGTATATATCACAAAAATATCCATCTCTACTTTATCACCTCTTTAGCACCGCTTAGTGAATCTCCCCCAAGAAAAATGTACATCATGAATCTACATCAAATCAGACTCCACACACCCAACCTAAAACCACCCAACACACACACATAAATCATGAGATCCTAAGTCAGGAGCTTAGAAAACTTTGGGTGATATGTTCAAAAAGTTGTGGTATCTAAAATTATCTGTAATTGGAATAAAGTAGGTTTTACATCATAGTCCATCAATTCCCAGACACATTACCATCGTGTTTTACCATCCAATTCCACCATCTCCATCAAAAGGAAAAAAGCCGTCTTAAAAATGGATGTGGTTTAATCTACAGTCATATTGTAAGATGTTTTCAGAAAAATATTCGTTTAGATGTAACTGTTTTGTCTTTTAACGTCATTTTTTTCTGACAAAATAAAATTGGTCTAAACTTAGAGAAGACAAATTAAAGCGCTATCAGGAGATAGGACTGAGAAGCAGTAATATGGTGTTACCTGGTAAAAAATAGATATACTTCTTTGAAATAAAAGGCAAAATTACACACATTTTTTTCACTTGAAAATTTTAAAATCTTTCTTTCTAAGACAAAGTTAATCCTTTGAGTGCCAGAGGGTTATGCAACGCGTTCATTTTCAAGTTGACATTTTTTTAAGGGCAACATTCCTTAACCCCTTAAGGACACATGAAAGCTATGTGGTCCTTAAAAGGATAGTAATGTTTCATAATAAAAGCATCTCCAATTAATCTTCATAGTATTTGGGCCATGAAGAGTGTTATTTCAATACTGTCAGAGTTGTAGTTCAAGAGTAATTGAATGATAAGGTATCGCTCTCCCACCCCTTTTACTGATGTAACACTGCTCACCTCAGAGCAGCAAGACTGTCTGGATGGATCACAGAGAGGGACAATCTTCAGTAAGAAAAAACTGGAAAAACCTGTCAAGGGGGCAGGGTTATCCTTATGTTCACAGTAAGAAGATTGTCTCTTCCTGTGAGCTGTCCGGTCAAGAGACCAGATTCCACATCTGAAGTGAGCAGTGTTACTCTAGGTAAAAGGGGTGGGAGGGGGATACTTTAGCATTCAATTACTCTTGAACTACAACTCTGACAGTATTGAAATAACACTCTCCATGGCCCAAATACTGTGAAAAATAATTGGAGCTGCTGTTTTTGGGAAACATTACTATCCCTTTAAGAGCCGGCCATGTATAGTCGGTCCTTAAGTGGTTAAGCTGATCTTGCCATCATTTTTTAACTGTTTATGACACATTTTCAAACGTGAAGGATTTACAACTGAAAATACTGTCTTTCTTTTGCCGCCAACTCACTATCCGAAATTGTTTTAATTAACCCTTTGAGTGCCAGAGGGGTACGGAACGCAATGCTCTGCAATGCGTTGCGTACCCCTCTGACACTCAAAGGGCTAAGATGACTTTGAACATCGCCCCTTTGAACCTTATGTATAAAGTGAGACAATTCTGTACAAATAACAATTCCCATTGATTTACATGGGGATGCTAGTGACATGTACAAAACATTGCTATACATTCAAACGGTTAAAACCCCTACTTAAAGGGATAGTAATGTTTCATAATAAAAGCAGCTCTAATTAATCATCATAGTATTTGGACTTTGGAGAGTGTTATTTCAATTCTGTCAGAATTGTAGTTCAAGAGTAATTCAATGACAAAGTATCCCCCTCCCGCCCCTTTTACTGATGTAACACTGCTCAGCCAGATCAGAAGGGAGGTGCCCAGGTAGACTGCAGAGAGGGACAATCTTCAATTAAGATAAGGGAAAAACCTGAAAAGCTTGTCAAGGGGGCAGGGCTTTCATTGTTCTCATAGGAAGAAGATTGTCCCCTTCTGTTATCTGTCTGGTCTATAGACTGCATTCCACATCTGAGAAGAGATTGCTTACACTAGGTAAAAGTGGCGGGAGGGGAAACTTTGCTTGTGAATATCTCTCAAACCTTTATTCTTTATCGTTCTTCATGTTTTTTTAATGCCTACAAAATAAAATAAAGATAAAACTAAGTATTACTATCCCTTTAAACAATGGTAATTAGAGGAATTTGCCTGTAATTGTGCAGTTGGTTTACCCCAGAAATGGTCAGCTTTGTGCTTCACGCATCTTACCACCTTCACTCAGAAATTCTGGACTCCCTCTCTATCATCATTATCATTAACATCACAACTTCTAATTATACTTTAGTCAACCTTTCCTTCAGCACGTTCCTCAGCACGTTCCTATCAGCAGTTCCACATTTACTATTCACACCTGTTCTATAAAAACCTATTTCCCAATCAACTTCCTTGTCTCTCGAAGTTCCCTTATCTCTTAACTGTTTGACCCAGATTTTACTTGACCTTGTATTCCATAAACAGTCTACTGTGAATCTGGTCATGAAAGTGGCCACTAATGAGTTTACAGCTATGAGTTTCTTCTTCTTGCTAATTTCCCTTGATGTTTTTGCTGCTTTTGATGCTGTTGACCACACACTTCCACAAACTTTCCATTCCTTCAGTCACTGTTATTAGCCCCATGTCCCTCACCCTATCCTTCCAATTACTTCTAGGATAGAATGTCTTCTTCTTCCAGAATGTAGACTATGGGCCATGCATTGGCCTATATGTCTCCACTGGACTGCAAGTGCCTCATGAACTGAGCTCATTCAAAATGCAGTGATAAGACAAACTAGTTAGCTGGTCCTGTGTTCTTAGGCATATGTGCCTGGTCTGGGAGCTGAATCAAGAGCACCCAGCCAGTGCATTATTGGGGCTTTGTGTTGCTGGGTGGCTTTGTGTTGCTCACCTTCTCTCAGTACTGATGGTGAAGCTGACCATATTGTGCTCCTTCAGTCATCCACTTTGTATCACCTGTAGCCCCATAGACTTCACAGTCACTCTCCTTGATACCTGTTTGAGACCTCTTCATTAGGGTTTTTTTTCACAACCTGCATCCATGGAGTCTGATCTTCAGGAGTTTCTGTAAAATATTAGACTCAGAGCAGAGCAACTGGAAACTCCAAAGTGGTATCCAGGGTTTGGCTTCTGCTACAGTCACACGATTCTTCATGACAAAAGCTGTGGTTGTTGTACCTGCAATACCACTGACATCCAGGAGGGGGGAAGCAATCTGCTTATGGTGCAAATCCTATTAATTCCAAGTAAAGGAAAAGGACAAGAGAGGGGAGGTATCTATCTATTCCAAGCCATAATCTCAGGTTTTCTGGCCAGGGAAGGATTCTTTAGGGAAGTTGAATGGAATGCAAAAAAATGTATCTCTCAAACCTCTATGGTTTGAGAGATATCTGCATTCAAAGTTTGTCGTTTCCGACATGGAGGCTCTTCAGCAGAGCCGCAATTGCGTTTTTTAAAAAGAAATGGTCTACAAAGTGTGCCTGCCAGGCAAACTTTGAATGCAGATATCTTTCAAACCATAGCGGTTTGAGAGATACTTTTTTTGCATTCAGTTCGACTTTTTAATCCCTACAAAATGCTAAATATTTTTTCTGGGACATTACAGTCCCTTTAAATAGGATAGATGAAAGGCTGCTAGAATGAGCTAGAGCATTTACCCTTTGGTTGCTATAGCGATCTCCAACGTATTGCTTTGCTTACAAGGTTCTAAATAATAGTCTGTAAAGTAGCAGAAAACTAGTGAGGTGACACTGACATTGCTGTGGCCACACCCACAATGCAGGATGTGGGTGTGGTCAGCACAACTGAAGCACAACCCTCTAAACTTTGGAGCTCCAGTCGACTGCCTACTTGACCTATTAGCATAGCTGGGAACTCTACGGCAGGGGCTGAGTCTCCGGATGTGGTTAGTTTCTATTGAAACTCTACCCAGTTCTGCTCTTTCTCAGTCTTTCCTCCTATTCCCTTCAGGCTTCTTCTCCTTCCCCAGTCGATTTTTTGCTCTTTTTTTCTAGCCCATTTAGCCCCACCCCAAGTGTGGTTAGGCCCTGCCTCTTTTTGACACAAATCTCATCATTTTTCTCCCCTCAAAGGCACCACAGGACTCCCCTCCAGGGAGATCACAAAACAAAGTTCCTGGCACGCAAAGGTTTAAGGCCTACAGGTATGTACCATACATTTTTTTTTATAATGCACTCTATAGGAGAGCTTAAGTCATAGACCATTGCTCTCCATAGTAAGTGATGAGAACAGCTCTCCCTGATGATTACAACAGAACATTGCAGTTTGGATGGTTATGCGCTAAGGTGTGATAAAGAGGTGATAAAGAGGAGGTGACTTCTCCAATTATATCATTTCTCCTATGTTATTCTATGAAGCCTATACACTAAGATATCCAGAGTTGGAGACATCTCAGTGCATAGACTCTATAGAATAACACAGGAACTGGAGAAGTGATATCACTGGAGAAGTCATCTCTGCTTTATCACCTCTTTATCACACCTTAGTGCATAACCCCCCTTGAGTCATAGACCATTGCTCTCTATACTAAGTGATGAGAACAGTTTTCCCTGGTGATCACAATAGATCATGTTTGCAGTTTGGATGAAATATTGACCTGTAGGGGGGGTTATGCACTAAGGGCCATATGTTCAAAGTCATACCAAAAAAATGTTGTATGAACGACAGAAATAAGTAATTGTATGCATGAACGACATATTTTCTATAGAGTATACGACAAAAAACTAGTAATGTCCGTTATGTACAACACAACCTCAGAATTGACGGGCAAAGGGGTGGGGCAAGGGCGTGGCTAAACTATTCTCCAGTGTCGTATAGAAGAAAAGAAAATTTGTCGTAACTAACGACAAAAAAAGTCTTGAAAAAGACAAAATTTGTACGTTAAGAAAAAAGTGGAGGGAATGTGAAGTTCTGAATGTGAGAAACCTATAATAATTGAAGGAAACACAACACAAGCACAATTACCATACCTATATACTGATATTTTTGTCTTTAGATAAGACATTTTTGTCATTACATACTACAATTTCAGTCAGGAATCGTACAAATGACATATTTCTGATCACAACTGACACTCTCTGAAAATATTAATGAGCCAGACGTCAATGTACTTTGAAATGTCATTACAAACGACAAAAGCTATTTTGCTACTTCTTTGAACATATGGCCCTAAGGTGTGATAAAGAGGTGATGAAGAGGAGATGGCTTCTCCAATGATATCACTGCTCCAGTTCCTATGTTGTTCTATGGAGCCAATGCACTAATATCTCCAAAATTGTAGAAATCTTAGTGCATTGGCTCCATAAAATAACATAGTAACTGGAGAAGTGATATCACTGGAGAAATCATCTCCGTTTTATCACGTCTTTATCACACCTTAGTGCATCTTCCTCCTGGTCTGGGAGTGCCTTTGTTTTACCTGGAATCTAGAGAATAAAAGTATTGCATTGATACCATTTGTAGCATTCCTAGAGTTAAATAAGCTTATAAAGAAGAGGAGTGGCCGTGTTTCTCCTCGTTAACAATAGCTGCTGAAATTTGCAAATTTTTAACCTTTACTGTGTGCTCTTCTCTTGAGTTGCTGTTAAAAGTTAAATTTCACTTTCTAGATTGTTTTCGAAGTGCTTAGGGCCTAGAAATACTGTTCACCTTTTGCATATAATTCTGTGTTTCGTCAAGAGGTGTCACCAAAGTAACATTGGCCAATTTGGGTTACTTTAAAATACCATTACCTGGCTATATTTAACCCTTTAAGTGTAAGTAAAGCAATGCATCATGTATCCCTCTTCCAAACATAGGGTTAATATGTTACTCTGATTATCTCCTTCCTAGTTTAGAGTAACCAGGGCTGTCTGAACTTTTTTGAGTGCCAGAGAGGTATCCAAAGCATTGTGTTACAAGTACAAGGTGGTGAGGTCTTTTAAACCACTGGATTCCAGAAATGTCTCCAAAGCCTCAGTACCATCCAAGCGGTTAAACAATAACCACTTCTGTTTTCCATTCCTGATAGTACTCAAGTTTATATCAGCCTCACACTAATACCTGAGAACTCTCCGGATATGCCCCAGAGACTCTGGTTTTTAGTTATTTATCAGAACTCAGGGTAGTGGAGGATTCTCATACGTGAAACTCTGCCACTTCTCCTCCTTCTCAGCCTGTTCATCCCACTTCCTGCCAACTTCTCCTCCTTCCCAACCTGCTCCTCCCACTTCCTGCCCGCTTCTCCTCCTTCCCAACCTGTTCCTCCCACTTCCTGCCCTCTTCTCCTCCTTCCCCACTCTGTTCCTCCCACTTCCCACCCACTTCTCCTCCTTCCCGACCTGCTCCTCCCACTTCCTGCCCACTTCTCCTCCTTCACACCCTGTTCCTCCCACTTCCTGCCCACTTTTCCTCCTTCCCAACCTGTTCCTCCCACTTCCTGCCCTCTTCTCCTCCTTCCCCACTCTGTTCCTCCCACTTCCCACCCACTTTTCCTCCTTCCCAACCTGTTCCTCCCACTTCCCTCCCACTTCTCCTCCTTCCCACCCTGTTCCTCCCACTTCCTGCCCACTTCTCCTCCTTTCCACCCTGTTCCTCCCACTTTCTACCTGCTTCCCCCCCTTTCCCACCCTGTTCCTCCCACTTCCCACCCACTTTTCCTCCTTCCCAACCTGTTCCTCCCACTTCCCTCCCACTTCTCCTCCTTCCCACCCTGTTCCTTCCACTTCCTGCCCACTTCTCCTCCTTTCCACCCTGTTCCTCCCACTTTCTACCTGCTTCCCCCCCTTTCCCACCCTGTTCCTCCCACTTCCTGCCCACTTCTCCTCTTTTCCACCCATTTCTGCCAACTTCCCACCCTATTTTGCCCACTTTATGACACCTCTGTTAATCCCCACCCACCCTCTATTAAGCCCTGCCCCTTTTTTGATACTAACTACATAATTTATATCCCCCAGCGGCACCACATAAGTCTCTATGGGGACTCCAGAAGACAAAGTTCCCAGGTATAATGATTCTCTGGTTTGGTAAGTTTCCAGCATAGCTCCACCTACTTCTCATCCATTCTGCCTGCTTCCTACCCTGTTCCACCTTCTTCCCACCCAAGTACACAATGAAGCCCCACCCACTTATATAAGGAGATTCAGGTCATTTACACTCTATGTAGACAGTGCATATCCTAACACATAGCTACTGGCTATTTTGCGGTGCTGGAGAATTTGTACATTGAACCAGTTATCTCTTGACCAAAGCACGAGGGCAAAATTCATAGTGACCACAACTCTCCTTGAACCTCCAGACACATTAACAGTGTGTTCTGAGGTGATCCACACCAAAATTCTCAACAGGACTGGATTTACATCCCTGATTCCCCTAGGCAAAGCACTCTCGGTCCTGTTAGCTCTGCCCATGGTCACAGCATCACTATTCATATGATCCCACCCCCAGTCTCATCCACTGTTTTCTGGCACAGAAAATATCCTTGGCCTATAGCAAAAAAAAAGGCTGTAACCCCCTTGGTTGCAAGAGAGATCTTAAACACTTTGCTGAGAAATGAATGGAAGATCTCTCTAAATAATAGCCTGTAAAGAGGTATAAGACTGGTGCATGGCCATTGAAATTGCTCTGACCACACCCATAATTCAGAATGTGGGTGTGGCCAGCACAGCTGAGGCACCGCCCCTCACAATGTTATTTTATTCCCTGCCCATTTTCATGATGTTGTATCCTGTTTTTTATTTATACTATTCCAGGTGGGGTTATGCACTAAGGTGGAATAAAAAGGTGATAAGGTGGAGATGACTTCTCCAGTGATATCAGTTTTCCATTTCCTATATTATTCTATAGAGCCTATGCACTAAGATCTACTAAGCTGTAGAAACCTTAGTGCATTAGCTGTATAGAATATCACAACTTAGTATATCTCCCCCAGGTGAGATGTCTTGAATGCCTAAAAAAAACGTAAGGCTGGTCGCCAGCATCACTGATCTCATAGAGATCGACAGATCGTCCCAAGAGAAGCAAAGCGTGTGAAACAGGTGCCTCTGGATTTTTTATTGGACATTACCAACAGTTTATCTGATTATAATGAGAGGCCGCCTTTGCCTCTGGTCCATATGAGTACTATTTTTGGTAGTGAAGTGGTGGTGGCTCATATTTTTAATCTGTTGCATGCTAAGTTTGTGGACCTGTGCTTTCTTGTCTTTTTGTTGAGACTCTGTGGAAATTCAGTAGCAATGAATGAAGAGGCGAGAACCTTGTGGGGGATTGTGCTTACATAAAGAAACCTAGTCAGAGGTAGCAAGATTTTCTCCAATATGTGAATGAGAGCCTTATGGGTACCTCTGGTGGGGTGGTCATCAAGATACGGAAAACTTTTACCTTTAGATCAGTGTTTCTCAACTCCGGTCCTCGGGACCCACTAACAGGCCAGGATTTGATGATTTCCTTGTTAGAGCACAGGTGAGTTAATCAATGTGAATGAGCCTCTGATCACATGATTTCCTGGTTAGAGCACAGGTGAGTTAATCAGTGTGAATGAGCCTCTGATCACATGATTTCCTGGTTAGAGCACAGGTGAGTTAATCGATGTGAATGAGCCTCTGATCACATGATTTCCTGGTTAGAGCACAGGTGAGTTAATCAGTGTGAATGAGCCTCTGATCACATGATTTCCTGGTTAGAGCACAGGTGAGTTAATCAATGTGAATGAGCCTCTGATCACCACACCTGTGTTCTAGCAGAGAAATCCCTAAGTCCTGGCCTGTTAGTGGGTCCTGAGGACCGGAGTTGAGAACCACTGCTTTAGATCATGTTTGCTTATAGATTTTTTCTTCCTATTAAGATTTTCTCATACCAGTCTTCACCAATACTGAGTTTACACACCCATTTTCACACAGTGCTGAGTTGTCACACCTGGTTTCTGACACTGAGTAAATTATATTGTCTTCTATAACATCAGGGAGTGGGAGATCCAGAGAGTTTAATGACACAAAAAGAAAAGAGAGAATGCTGGGGAGATACATTAAGAATAATGATTTTTACTATTTATTAAATAAAAATAAGATTAATAACAGAAACTCCAACAACTATAATGGATCTGAATATATTCCAGAACATATAGCGCACTGTACGCTCCAGTCTGCCAGTGGATGTTGTTTCTAGGCATCCTATTGTATTCCCACATTTCCACAGCCCCAGAAGACTGATAGAGTCTTGCTGTCTCCAGTAGCCTGGACTCCCTGTCTACTGGTTCAGTAGAGACCGGTGTTGGAGTTGTGCAGCTGTCACCATCTCAAAGGGGATTGAATCATCAGTCCACACTTTCCAGACAGACAGCGATGTACAAAACCCAACCATGCTCCATAGGGCATACAAGAAATGCATTGCGTACCCCTCTGGCACTCAAGGGGTTAAAGATTCAGCAACATTGTTTTGTGGGAAAAATACATACATGCATTTCCTGCCGAGTACAACAAAATTCTTCCACTGATTGGTAGTTGCTCTGTTTAACGCTTTGAGGGCCATAGGGTTGTGAAATGCTTTGCAAAGCAATGCTTTGAACACTCCCTCTGGCGCTCAAAGGGTTAAACGTTTTCAAGGTTGTGAGCTGACGTAGTTGTAAATATCACATTCTATGTCGTACTGTAGTCAGTGACCCTGTTCTCCCATAGACTTCAATAGAATAACTGTCGGGGGAACAGTGGAACAGTCTGGACAACAGGTGGCACTGTTATTAATAGTTGAATGTTAAAAAAAAAACGTATGAACCGTAATAACCTTTGAATGAAGCAGCAACCAGAAGTGAGCGCACCCTTGTTTTATTCTGCAGGAAAACCCCAACAACATATGATTTTTCATAATTAACGTTTACTGCTCCTTTAAAGGGGAACTCTCACCTCTATTAAACTTGTCTTCTTCTTAATGTTTCTTTGGACTGAATCTGTAATCCGTGCTTTTTTTAATATAATGCCTTATTGCCTGAGATATTACCTTTTAATGTTAAGCCAGTGACATCAGTTCCCTACAGGGCTGTGGGTACAGCGCTATCCCTCAGCCTGTCAATCTTCCTCTGTTCCCCCTCCCCAAGGATTGCCTCCTTCCCACCTCTTCCTATGATGGAGGATTCCGGCATCTGACCTGGCGCGATCTCTTGCAGATGTGCGTCTACATCATTGTACAGGTACAGACTGCGTTCATGCTCTCATTCTTTTATAAAAAGTGGCAGTCCGAACTGAAAATAGCCACAGAGGCAAGCGGACTGACACTTTTTTTAAGGAACTGAGCATATGAACGTGCTCAGTCTGTGTCTGTACAATGACCTGGATGCACATCTGCAAGAGAGCGCGCCAGGTCATATACCGGAATCCTCCGTCATTGGAGGAGGTGGGAAGGAGACAATCCTTGGGGAGGGGAACAGAGGAAGATCAACAGGCTGTGGTACAGCCCTGTAGGGAACTGACATCACTGGCTTAACATTAAAAGCCAATATCTTGTGCAATAAAGCGTTATGTTAAAAAAAAACAAAAAAAAAACAAAAAAAACACACAGATTGCAGATCCAGTCCAAAGGAACATTAACCCCTTAACGACACATGATGTACATGTACGTCATGAGGTTGCGGTCCCTAAAAGATGAAGGACGTACATGTACTTCATAGAATTCCAGGCCGCACGCCATTCGGGGAGTCCAGAATCGAATGGCTAAAAAAAAAAATGCTCCATGGTCATTAAGTGTCCGCACCGTGAGTGCACAGACGGTCCTTAAGGGGTTAAGAAGAAGACAAGTTTAATAGAGGTGAGAGTTCTTCTTTAAGCCTCTTATCAATTTAGCACTGAATGAAATTCCCCAGTGTACCCACTTTGCACATTATATATTTAGGATCAGATATCATTTTATACAAGTTACAGATACATACATAAAAAGGCAGGTAATAGGTTTAATGTTCTCCTTGGTATTAACTATTTCTTCTTTTGATAGGTGATTCCTTGTTTTCTTGCGCCTTGTAGCACCAAGCATAAGCACCAAACTGTTATAGAACCCATCTAGGGGTGAATGTATGTCTGAACCCCCATCACTGTGCTGCTTACTTCTTAAATGTGTAGGAAGGATGGGGAGTCCTGATCACAGTTACATGTTGATTAACTCTGGCCTCTGGATCTTAACCTGGACAAGAGAAATAAAAATCAAGGCAAAAGTCAATTTGGGGTCAATACAAAGAACGCACCAATGAACTATTTACTCAAAGAGTTGAGCTAAGAGAAAGAGGTCATCCATTAAGACTAGAGAAAAGGTGCTTTTGGCTAAAACAAAAGCAGGGATTTTTTCAAGTGAGGGCAGAAAAGTTTTAGAATTCTTTGTTTTGTGATGCTGTGCTTGCAGATACTGTAACTGCTTTAAAAAAGTAATGGACACCTACCTAGCACAGAACAATATTGAGAATTATGGCATATGGCTTCAAAGCAGATACAATGTTGATACAGGGAACTATCTGACTGCCATTTGGAGTCAGGAAGTAATTTTTACCCACTTGCGGCTAAATTTGAAACAGCTTCGATGTTTTTTTTTTTGCCTTCCTCTGTATTAACAAGGGTGATTTGACATGGGCTGGACTTCATGGAAGTATGTATTTTTACAGCCTCATCAACTATGTTACTATGTTAGGTAAGTGACAACAAGATAGAGACAGTATATTCCTGGAGGTCGTTTACAAAGCACAGGATAAATGATTATTCCCCGGGCTATATACACATGCAAAAGTAGAGCAATTTTATGCTCTTTATGCACCTTATGGGGGCAAACGGAATTCATCATTTGGTCCAGGTTTCTTTTCTCTTGAATTTTGTGGGGAAATGTTTTTTCCTTTTTTTCGCAGAAAGTCTCATGGATAGAAAATCCATTAAAATGTCAGCCTTTTCACCTTGTTTCACCATGTTTCACCTTGTCTCGGGGGAGACCCGCTCCTGAGGGTGTTGGTAGCTATGATTCATACACTTCTCCTCCTTTAAAGGGATAGTAATGTTTCATAATAAAAGCAGCTCTAATTAATCATCATAGTATTTAGGCCATGGAGAGTGTTATTTCAATTCTGTCAGAGTTGTAGACCAAGAGTAATTCAATGACAAAGTATCCCCCTCCCTCCCCTTTTACTGATGTAACACTGCTCAGCCAGATCAGAAGGGAGGTGCACAGGTAGACTGCAGAGACGGGCAATCTTCAATTAAGATAAGGGAAAAAGCTGAAAAACTTGTCAAGGGGGGCAGGGATTTCATTGTTTTCATAGGAAGAAGATTGTCCCCTGCTGTTATCTGTCTGGTCTATGGACTGCATTCCACATCTGAGAAGAGATGGCTTACACTAGGTAAAAGGGGCGGGAGGGGAAACTTTGCTTGTGAATATCTCTCAATCCATAAAGGTTTGAGAGATAAGACTTATATCATTCTTCATGTTTTTTTAATGCCTACAAAATAAAATAAAGATAAAATTAAGTATTACTATCCCTTTAAGGAAGGCCTTTTCTGGGCACTGAGATTTACACCATTCTAGAATGGAAGGCCCACTAACCAACAGCATAACTGCAGGTATACTGTTTTAATTATAATTTTTCAGACCATTCAGTATTCAGACCATTGGGAAAATACAGTTACTTCTTAAAGGGACAGTAATGTCCCAGAAAAATTCTTCATAGTTTTGTATTGCTTAAAAAATTAAAGTATATGCAACAAATCTTATCTCTTGAACCGCTATGGTTTGAGAGATATTCATATTCAAAGTTCCCCCTCCCTCCCCTTCTTCTGACGTCAGCGTTGTGCTGACTGCAGGGGAATCCTGTACGGGGACCGACCAGTGGCTCTGCAGAAGAGCCAAAATCACGTTACTGGAAAATATTTACTTAATTGGAAAGGTCTACAAAGTGTGCCTGGTTTGCAAGCACCCTTTATGGACCATTCCAATGAAGTAATTTGCTTTAAATAACGCAATTTCGGCTCTTCTGAAGAGCCTCCTTGTGTTGACACGGATCAGGAAAAAGGGGAGCGACGGGGAACTTTGACTATGACTATATCTCAAACCATAGCGGTTTGAGAGATAGGATTTGTTGCATATAGATTAATTTTTTAAGCACTACAAAACTATTAAGATTATTTCTGGGACATTACTGTCCCTTTAAACTTTTCACTTTCTGAAAGATTGCAAATGCAGCTCCACCCCCTCCCAATTAATTAAAACTATTAAGCCCACTTCTAGTGACAGGTTCTACTGTCGCTTGTTTATCACAGATATTGCCCACCCACCCTGCTGTATGTTATATCATAAGATAGATAAGTCCCCAGCTGCCTGACTCCTGGCCCCTTACTAGATATAAGTATGGGTGGATATGTGTATTGAATGTACTTAAAGGGATAGTAATACTTCGTTTTGTCTTTATTTTATTTTGTAGGCATTAAAAAAACATGAAGAACGATATAAGTCTTATCTCTCAAACCTTTATGATATTCAAGTTTCCCCTCCCACCTCTTTTACCTAGTGTAAGCCATCTCTTCTCAGATGTGGAATCTGGTTGTAAGACCAGACAGATAATAGAAGGGGACACTCTTATTCCTATGAGAACAATGAAAACCCTGCCCCCCTTGACACGTTTTTCAGATTTTTCCCTTATCTTAATTGAAGATTGTCCCTCTCTGCAGTCTACCTGGGCACCTCCCTTCTGATCTGGCTGAGCAGTGTTACATCAGTAAAAGGGGCGGGAGGGGGATACTTTGTCATTGAATTACTCCTGAACTACAACTCTGACAGAATTGAAATAACACTCTCCAAAGTCCAAATACTATGATGATTAATTAGAGCTGCTTTTATTATGAAACATTACTATCACTTTAAGGTTTATGGAAATTCACCTTGTAGGTTTTTTTTTTTTTTTTTTTTATTTCGCATGATCTTTGTACAGTTCTCTCTTCAGTTTAAGAGACCTGCTTTCCGCTCCTCTCTACACCATAAGATGTGCTAAAATAATTGTATTTGTTAATGTTCTATTATGAAATTAGTCCTAATAATATAAGATACATGCTCATACTGTACTGTCACTATTTACGCCTTTTTTTTTTCATTATTTCATTGCACCCATTGGCTTATATGATGATATTACACTTAAAGGGATAGTAATACTTCATTTTAACTTTATTTTATTTTGTAGGCATTAAAAAAACATGAAGAATGATATAAGTCTTATCCCGCAAACCTTTGTGGTTTATGAGATAGTCACAAGCAAAGTTTCCCCTCCCACCCCTTTTACCTACTGTAAACCATCTCTTCTCAGATGTGGAATGCAGTCCATAGACCAGACAGATAACAGAAGGGGACAATCTTCTTCCTATGAGAACAATGAAAGCCCTTCCCCCTTGACAAGTTTTTCAGCTTTTTCCCTTATCTTAATTGAAGATTGTCCCTCTCTGCAGTCTACCTGGGAACCTCCCTTCTGATCTGGCTGAACAGGGGGGGATACTTTGTTTGTGACTATCCCTTAAACCATAAAGGTTTGAGAGATAAGACTTATATCATTCTTCATGTTTTTTTAATGGCTACAAAATAAAATAAAGTTAAAACGAAGTATTACTATCCCTTTAACTACGGCAATTGCTTATTTGATGTTATTAATCTTAATTGGAGCAGATGAATTTGAGCTGACAAAAGCATTATCCTTCTATAGTTAATTTATTTATCACATTGGACTGTGTGTTTTGTTCTGTCACGCTTACTTGAAGAACGTTAGGTCGATCTGTTCTTATGCTTCAAGGCCTCTATCTTAGCACTATTGGCGCGATGCAGGAAACGTGTACAATCACTCTTTCCTGTATGAAAACCACTAGGGAATAGGTTTGTGCATGATTTTGTTGAATTGCACATGAAAATTCAAGATTAGTGAACGGCTACGTATATTTATTTTTTTTGTGGGCGTGGCTAGAATTAACGAATCTGTGTGAGTGGAATAGAGAACGCGCCTAATGCAAGAACTGCTATTGCGAATGAATTTATACGTCTGTGTAATGTTGTCTTTGAATGGAATTTTTTATGCGCAATTCAAGAAGCGTTCGGTATTTAGCTTCCTGGATTAGAACATGCGCAAAATCTATCTGTGCACAAAAATTCCTTTATCTGATGTGAACGTTTCTTGCATCACGCCATATGGGTTATCAGACTCAATCTCTCTCTCTCTATAATTGGCTATATTGAATAGCTTTGTTCCCCCAACTCAGTTACACCGATAGTTTCTGCCTGTGAGACTTTGTATCCGTTGGCAGCCATCTTCCACATGTTTTGGTTACTTTGTTTCATGTTAGTAGGTTTTCAGTCCAACACTACGTCACACATTTCACTGCATAAGGAGATATTTCCCTCTATCAAACATTATGACTAATGCCCTTCTCATTGCTTCTCTGTCTCAATCCAGTGCTCATCTGATTCAGGTTCTTCTACCTGTTGTCCTAGTTCACACCCTTTCCCACCCCTCACGGTCTTAGGGCATCCTCAGTGACACAGTTCTAGCATACAATGTGCCCTAACTTTACTTAAAGGGATAGTAATACTTCGTTTTAACTTTATTTTATTTTGTAGGCATTAAAAAAACATGAAGAACGATATAAGTCTTATCTCTCAAACCTTTATGGTTTGAGAGATATTCACAAGCAAAGTTTCCCCTCCCGCCTCTTTTACCTAGTGTAAGCCATCTCTTCTCAGATGTGGAATGCAGTCCATAGACCAGACAGATAACAGCAGGGGACAATCTTCTTCCTATGAGAACAATGAAGGCTCTGCCCCCCTTGACAAGTTTTTCAGGTTTTTCCCTTATCTTAATTGAAGATTGTCCCTCTCTGCAGTCTACCTGGGCACCTCCCTTCTGATCTGGCTGAACAGTGTTACATCAGTAAAAGGGGAGGGAGGGGGACACTTTGCTTGTGAATATCTCTTAAACCATAAAGGTTTGAGAGATAAGACTTATATCGTTCTTCATGTTTTTTTAATACCTACAAAATAAAATAAAGTTAAAACAAAGTATTACTATCCCTTTAAACAGTTCTTCTCAATTTGGGTTCTCCCTACCAGACCCCAGATATCCCTTTTCTTGTTTCTGACCCGCTTTTACCCCTCTCCACCCCCATTTTTTCTTTTTTCTCTCGGAATTCCAGTTGAGCCCTGGGGGACCTTATGTCGAAGACATTCCATATAATTATCAGGTAGTGTTGACTCCCAACATCAAGGGCCTAAACACACTTGACAAGAGGGCACTGACCCTGAGAGAATGTGATAGGTTGGCACCAGACATTGTTTTGATTCAGGTCCTCCCCCAGAAATTTCACAATCACAGGCATGCAATCACAATGGCAGGAAACATAAGAATTAGGTAACGAGGGGACAGGATGAAGGACAAGATTCTGTTTGTACCTGTAATGATGTGTCTACATTCTGCAATGAAGGCTGGAAGCTTCCTTTGTCTGAAGAATAACTGTGTCTGGAGGTGTCTGCACAGAGAATACAACACAGCATGGTGAGAGACAGAAGGGTGTCACCGTGACACAGACAGAAGGAGCTATGAGTCTGCCCCTCCTCCTGCAGGGTGACACAGTGACACAGACAGAAGGAGATATGAGTCTGTCCCTCCTCCTGCAGGGTGACACAGTGACACAGACAGAGGGAGCTATGAGTCTGCCCCTCCTCCTGCAGGGTGACACAGTGACACAGACAGAAGGAGATATGAGTCTGCCCTTCCTCCTGCAGAGTGACATAGTGACACAGACAGAAGGAGCTATGAGTCTGCCCCTCCTCCTGCAGGGTGACACAGACAGAAGGAGCTATGAGTCTGCCCCTCCTCCTGCAGGGTGACACAGTGACACAGACAGAAGGAGATATGAGTCTGTCCCTCCTCCTGCAGGGTGACACAGTGACACAGACAGAAGGAGATATGAGTCTGTCCCATCCCCTGCAGGGTGACACATGGACACAGACAGAAGGAGCTATGAGTCTGTCCCTCCTTCTACAGGGTGACATAGTGACACAGACAGAAGGAGCTATGAGTCTGTCCTTCCTCCTGCAGGGTGACACAGTGACACAGACAGAAGGAGCTATGAGTCTGCCCCTCCTCCTGCAGGGTGACACAGTGACACAGACAGAAGGAGATATAAGTCTGTCCCTCTCCCTGCAGGGTGACACAGTGACAAAGACAGAAGGAGATATGAGTCTGTCCCTCCCCCTGCAGGGTGACACAGTGACACAGACAGAAGGAGATATGAGTCTGTCCCTCCCACTGCAGGGTGACACAGTGACACAGACAGAAGGAGATGTAGGTCTATCCCTCCTCCTGCAGGGAGACACAGTGACACAGACAGAAAGAGATATGAGTCTGTCCCTCCTCCTGCAGGGTGACACAGTGACACAGTCAGATGGAGATGTGAGTCTGTCCCTCCTTCCGCAGGGTGACACCGAAAGAAGGAGATATGATTCTGTCCCTCCTCCTGCAGGGTGACACAGTGACACAGACAGAAAGAGATATAAGTCTGTCCCTCCTCCTGCAGGGTGACACAGTGACACAGACAGAAGGAGATATTAGTCTGTCCCTCCTCCCTCAGGGTGACAAAGTGACACAGACAGAAGGAGATATAAGTCTGTCCCTCCTCCTGCAGGGTG
>CM074721.1:526692921-526777921 GCA_037306005.1 Rhinophrynus dorsalis
TCAGATGCCTACCTGATGTTATTGCATGATGGATAAGTATCTGCCTGTACTTCTCAGCATTGAGGAGACCATTATTTCTAACCAAATCCCCAACTACGTTTGAAGAAATACAGCCCCAAATGTGCAAAGAACCTCCACCATGCCTCACTGTTGCCTGCAGACACTCATTCTTGTACCGCTCTCCAGCCCTTCGGTGAACAAACTGCCTTCTGCTACAGACAAATATTTCAAATTTTGACTCATCAGTCCAGAGCACCTGCTGCCATTGTTCTGCACCCCAGCTCATGTGTTTTCATGCATAGTTGAGTCGCTTAGCCTTATTTCCACGTCAGAGGTGTGGTATTTTGGCCGTGAGTCTTACATGAAGACCACTTCTGACCAGACATCTACGGACAGTGGATGGGTTACCAGGGTCCCACTGTTTTCTGCCAATTCTGAGCTGATGGCACTGCTGGACATCTTCTGATTGAGAAGGGAAGTTAGCATGAAGTGTCTTTCATCTCCTGCACTAAGTTTCCTTGGCCTACCATTGCATATACGCTCCTCGACATTGCCTGTTTCTTTGTGATTCTTCAAAAGAACTTGGACAGCATATCTGGAAACCCCTGTCTGCCTTGACATTTCTGCCTGTGAGAGACGTTGCTAATGCAGTATAACTATCTTGTGTCTTGTTGCTGTGCTCAGTCTTGCCATGGTATATGATGTTTGACATTAAACTGTATTCATCAACCTCACCTTGTTAGCTGAGTTTGGCTATTCCTCCCCGAGTTTTATTCCTGTTTCAGTTAATAATTGTGTTTCAACCCACATATTAAATTGATGATCATTAGCACCTGTTTGGTATAATTGTTGAATAATACACCTGACTATATGCCAACAAAATCCCTTATGTTGTGCAAGTATTCCTAGAATAATCGATGCTGTTTGAAAGCAAAGGGTGGTCACACCAAATATTGATTTGATTTAGATGTTTCTTCTGCTCACTCCTATCATGTTGTTAATTGATAAAAATAAACTATTGACATGTCTATTTTTGAAAGCATTCTTACATTACATCATTTTTTCACACCTGCCTAAGACTTTTTCACAGTATTGAGTATCTGGCACCCCTATGGACTAGACACACCGACCCTTATTCAGAAACAATTCCAGGGCAAACCTACTGCATCATAGGGGGACAACTTAAAAATCAATGCTTATTTAATTGGGGTCTTTTAACCCCTTAACGACCAGCGGTCGCGGGGTGAGTAGTCCTTTAAGGACCAGATAGAGAATTTCGGCGTGCCGCCCCACGTGATTGATCACGTGGGGCGGCACGCCGAACTGAGGGACTGAAAGAGATCGCTCCGGTCTTGGAGCGATCAGATTCAGTCCACGGTATTACTCCTGCAGGAGCGCGGTGAGTAATAGTACGTGACGTACCAGGACCGTCACTGGTCCTTAAGTGCCGGACCAGCGTGACGGTCCGGGTACGTCACCGGACTCTAAGGGGTTAAAGCGATAGTAATGTCTGAAATAAGGCACATCGACAAGTCTTCTCCATTGTAAATATACCACATTGTGCTATGTTTAATAACTTACCTTGCTGTACTACAAAATATATTAATTGCAGATCCAGTGGGAGGTGGCCAGGATGGGAGGGAGGGGGATCTTTCTACATCTGATATCTTTTGAAGTACACCAAAGTAAGTTGTTAAACATAGCGCAATGTGTTACATTTACAATAGAGAAGACGCTGCGTTCTACTTAAAGGAGCAGTAAACTTTTTGTATGAAAACATATATATTGTAGGGATTTTCCTATTGAGTAAAATAAGGGTACTCCCACTGCTGAGAGATTATATTTCCAGAGTTATTACAGTTTAAACCCATGCTTTTTTACATTAGCAGTGCCCTCTAGTGGTCAAATACTAATTAGATTTCCTGTTAGATTCTAATGGAGAAGAAAGTCAGAAAAGTCAGAGACATACAGTTCTCCATAGAATGTGATAGAAACTGCCTGTCACTTCCTGTCAGTTAGAACTATCAGGAAGTAAACACAGTAAATTCACTTCCTGATTATTTAAACTGCTATAAATTTTGAATAAAACATCTGACAGTGATGGGAGTGACCTTGTTTTATTCAGCAGGAAATGCTCTATAAAATATGTGTTTTCATAAAAAAAAGTTTACTGCTCCTTTAATTTCAGACATTACTATCCCTTTAAACCAACTAAATACTAGAGAAGCATTGGACACCCCTCTAGCACTCAAAGGGTTAAAGGGATAGTAACATATTGTAAAGGTTAACCTCCTAAATAAAATAAGGATGCTCCCACTGCTGAGATGTCTTTTATTTTTAAGTTATTGTAGCTCAAACTTGAATTTTTTTAGGTGCAATATCTCAATAGCCTGAAATGTTAGTGGCGCTGTTGCTACACCATCCTATGGAGGTTTATGGTCAACTGACCAGAGCTGTCCATAGGATTGTGTACCAACAGCGCCACTGTAACATTTCAATCCATTGAAATATTGCAGTTAAAAAAAATTAAAGTTTGAGCTGCGATAACTTTTGAATAAAATACCTCTCAGCAGTGGGAGTACTTGTTTTACTCAGGAATATATATTTTTTTTTACATATTAAGTGTTAATATCCCTTTAAATAAGTCAAGATTTGAGGACTGTTTACTTGTCTCCTATTTTGCGGTTATTTTGTTCCAGAATCCCACCCATGGTTCTCACCTTTTTTTATTTTTTGCTTTGATCAGGAGGACTCCAACAATGATAAGTATAATAAATAATAGGACAGCGAGGGCCGCCCCCAGACCCCCGTATACAGCCGATTTTAGCATCTGTCCTTGACACCGTGTGAAAGCGTAGATGTGGATATCTGTCCTCGGACACCTTCAGGAAGTCAAAACAAAATGGCATTAAAGACAGTCTTACCGTATAAATGACACAGCTGGACTGTGTTAGTTACCGTTTGGCATGTTTTTAACCCCTTAAGGACCGGCGCACGCACGCACGGCCGGCACTTGAGGACCACGGGGCTTTTTTTTTTTTGCAATTCCAGTTCAGGGCTTCCGGAGTGGCGTGCAGCCGCGCTGGGAGCCCTGAACTCCATGACATACCAGGACCGTCAATAGTCCTTAAGTGCCGGATCTCCATGATGGTCCTGGTACGGCAATGGTCCTTAAGGGGTTAAAGTCAAATTTGGAACAATTATTGGGCAAATCAACTGCACCATAGAGCAGAATTTCTCAACCACTGTCCTCAAGTACACCTAACGTTGTAGCATTTTAGGACTTCCCTACCTGATCACAGGTGAGCTAATCTGAGTAAAAGCGCCACCAAGTACTATGGTGTTATAAAGAGATGATGAAGAGATTGTTTCTCCAGTGCTATCACTTTTTCAATTGCTATGTTATTCTATGAAGCCTATGCACTAAGATCTCTTCCACTTGAGAAATCTTAATGCGTTGGCTCCATAGAATAACACAGGAAGTGAAGAATTGATATCGCTGGATGTCATCACCTCTTTATCACACCTAAGTGCATAACACTCCAGTTCCTATTCCAATACATTCAGTCAATGAACTTTCTCAAGTGAGAGGCATCTTAGTGCATAGGCTTGGGAACCTCTTAAGTGATAATATGGAGATGACATCTTTTCTGGTGTGGATTTCTATGTAGCCTATTCACAAAGATCCCTACCCCTTGAGAGCTCTTAGTGCCTAGGTGTCAGTCTCTGAGATGGGCAAACGAGATGGTAGTTTGAGACAGGACAGGATGATCCAGTCCACAGTACTGCAGAGTTTCAAGACGGGACCAGATGGGATGTGGAGTATCGAGGAGGTTCGAGACTGGATAGGTTGGTCGTCGGACTACAACTCCACTGCTCTCTACTGGTAGGATATTTAGGGGTATTGAAGGAATTCGAGACAGATTCGGATGGTTGACGGACTACAAGTCCACTGTTCCCCTTAGTTGGAGGTTTAGGGGTATCGAAGGAATTCGAGACAGGATCGGATGGTCGACGGACTACAAGCCCACTGTTCCCCTTAGTCGGAGGTTTAGGGGTATCGAAGAAGTTCGAGACAGAATCAGATGGTCGATGGACTACAAGTCCACTACTCTCCACTAGTTTGAGGTTAAGGAAGTATTGAAAAGGTTCGAGATAGAACCGGATGGTCGACAGGCTACAAGTCCACTGTTCCCCTTAGTCGGAGGTAATAGGAGGACCAGCCAGATGTCGGGGTTGAACCTGAGGACTAGTAGATCTGGTAGCATGTAAGGGGGTTTCGAGTCCCTACACCCTCGACTGGCCGGGGCAGTCACCGGAGCAACCGGTGATGGCAACCCAAAACAATCAGAGTGCCTGAGGTGTAGGGTTGAGTAAACTGGAGCCAGACCTTGGGAGCAGCTGGAGGGACTCCTGTTGCGTGGCAGAAGATTCCGAAGGAGAAGTGTGGTCAAGGATAGCCAAGGTCAAGCCGAAATCGAATCAAGGAGCCAGGGAATCAGAAGGAGACGTAGTCAGGGAAAAGCCGGGTCGAGATCCAAGGGCAGAAGACAAGAGACACAGTCGTTTAACAAGCAAGGTTCGGTACACAGATATAGCAACACAGGAACTCGGCGACAAAGGCTTCTCAGACTATTGGTGCTAAAATCGAGCAAGGCTAGGAGGTTGACCTAGACAGATAAAGCCTGCAGCAGCCAACAGAAATGAAGGTAGGAGGAAATATCAGGGGAAGCGTGACATTAGGCTCCATAAAATAACACAGGTAACTGGAGAAGTGATATCACTGGAGAGGTCATCATCATTTTATCACACCTTGATGCATCAATCCCCGCTGGAGAGAAATGCACCAAGGTCTCATAAAGAGGGGATCATTTCTCCAGTGATATCACCTCTCCAATTTCTATGTTATTCTTTGTGGCCTATGCACCAATATCTCTCGATTTAGAGATACCGTACTGCACTGATTTCATATAATAAATAATAAAGGACTTGGAGATTTTATCACACTGGAGAAGTCTTCTTCTTCTTTTCACCTCTTTATCATGTCATAGTGCATCTCCTCTGACACAATTTATCCAGTGTTCTAAACCCTCCTAATCGTATGTTATTCTATGGAGCCAATGCACTATCCCTCTGTTAGAGAAACCTTAATGTATTGGCTCCATAGAATGACATAGGAATTGAAGAAGTGCAGAGGTGTAACTAGAAGCCACTGGGCCCTGGTGTAAAAATTGCCATGGGTTCCCCCCCGACCACATTGCCACCCCATTGTCCACCTCCACTGGCCATGTCCATATTGCCCCCCCATTGGCCACCTCTACATTGCCCCCAATATCTACATTGCCTCCACAGTGCCCCCACATTGCCTCTACATTGCCCCCAATATCCACATTGCCCCCACATTGCCTCCACATTGACCCCAATATCCAAATTTCCCCCACATTGCCCCAATATCCACATTGCCCCCAATATCCACATTGCCTCCACATTGCCCCTAATATCCACATTGCCCTCATATTGCCTCCACATTCAATTCTGTCAGAGTTGTAGTTCAAGAGTAATTCAATGACAAAGTATCCCCCTCCCACCCCTTTTACTGATGTAACACTGCTCAGCCAGATCAGAAGGGAGGTGCCCAGGTAGACTGCAGAGAGGGACAATCTTCAATTAAGATAAGGGAAAAACCTGAAAAACTTGTCAAGGGGGGCAGGACTTTCATTGTTCTCATAGGAAGAAGATTGTCCCCTGCTGTTATCTGTCTGGTCTATGGACTGGATTCCACATCTGAGAAGAGATGGCTTACACTAGGTAAAAGGGGCGGGAGGGGGAAACTTTGCTTGTGAATATCTCTCAAACCATAAAGGTTTGAGAGATAGGACATATATCGTTCTTCAGGTTTTTTTAATGCCTACAAAATAAAATAAAGATAAAACTAATTATTACTATCCCTTTAAAGTTCTGTTATCCTATGGAGCCAATGCAGTAAGATTTCTCAGCTTCAAAACTCTTAGTGCATTGGCTTCATAGAATAACATAGGACTTGGAGAGTCTAGATCACTAGAGAACTGATCTACACTTTATCACCTCTTTATTTGACCTTTAACCCCTTAAGGACTATGTGACGTGGTATGACCGTCACGGTCCTTATACCCTTAAGGACCGATGACGGTCATAGCACGTCACGTACTTTTTTCTTACAGCGCTCTACCGGGAGCTCTGTAAGTAAAAACAGGGCCTAAAATTGATCGCTCCAAGACCGGAGCGATCTCTCTTAGGCCTCCAAGCGGCACGCCGGTACGCGTAACAGGTCACGTGTACCGGCGCGTCGGCAAAGATCAAAGTGGTCCTTAAGGGAAGGTAACTTCCCTGGACCGCTGGTACTTAAGGGGTTAACGCATACCTCCTCCCCACCCCCACCTTATCCATAGAAAATGATACAAACAGATTTATCACTCCTTTGAATAATTATAACTTTTGGATAAAACAGATGACAGTGGTAGAAGTACCCTTGTACTCTTGCCCTATAATATACATACTTTCATAAAAAGGTTTACTGTTCCTTTAAAGTGACAGTAAAACATTATGTGTAAATAAGAAAAATAGCATATTCCAAATACACACCACTAGGTGGTGCTAATGTGCTGACCTACAGTTGGCAGCTAAGGGAAGTCAAGATGATACAGAAGTAGCAGACACTATATTTATCATAGATTAAAAAACAAGATAACTGAATACTCACAAGCAGCGTGGTCCTGTCCCATTCTGTATTTGACACATGCCCAGGTGACAGTCTATGTATTGTTTGGAAAGCAGAGCACATTCAGACACACAGACCAGGCCTTCCTCGGTGATCATCGGAGTGTAAAATTCCTGAAAGCCAGGGGGAAGCCTCTGGATGCATTGTTCTGAGGAATTCATAAATAAAATCACTGAAGGATCTATAAAATGTTACCATGAATACATATATATATATATATATATATATATATATATATATATACATATATACTTATATGATATATTGTAGGGCTTTTCCTGTTGTCTAAAAACTAAAGGTGCTTCCACTACTTGTAGATGATCGATTCAAAAGTTATTACTACTCAAACTGTCATGAAGTGGTGGAGCTGTTACTGCCACATTCTGTGGAGATCTGTGGATTTCACTTCTCCCATAAGAAGAGCTGTTGCTAACAGTGAACTGTAATAACTTTGAAATGAATCATCTCCCAGCAGTGGGGGTGCACTTGTTTTACTCAGCAGGCTTTTTTTTCTTCATAATAGTTTACCGCTACTTGAAAGTAATAATATAATTGTGTATAACTGAAAGAAAAAAAACTGAGCAGCAGATCGATCTGTCACTTGCCTTTTTCACTCGGAGGAGGAATAGGGGTGATGGAGGTGACGTTCTCTTCAAAACATAAAACATCTGTAAGGATAATAGGTAGGAAAGTGAGGTTAACAGGACTACAGGGCTCCCCCTACAGGCAGGAGAAGAAAGAATAAGAACATCTCATACCAATTTACTGCGATATACAATGATGCTAATGTACTTTGTTTAACTGGAGGAGTTGTGCAGTAAACCAGCAACACCATAAGGAACACATATTCACACCTGGGAACTCTCAGACTTTGACCATGAAACCAGGGGAGGGCTGGCCTAAGGGACGGGGAGGCAATTGATTCCCCCCACCCCAGGCCTGTCATAAGTCTTAGCTGGCAGGTCACTGCCTCTAAATTTTCCACTTGCTGCTGTAAGTGGAGTAGACAGAATTCATGGATCTGCACTAGTAGTGCAGCTTTATTTCGTTTATAAGTTCTGTGTATCACCAGTACAGCTCGATTTCATCAGTAAGCGCTCTGATATCATTAGTGTAGCCCATTTCATCAGGAAGTTCTGTGTATCACTACTACAGCTCGATTTCATCAGTAAGCTCTCTGATATAATTAGTGTAGTTTCATTTCATCAGGAAGTTCTGTATATTACCAGTACAGCTCCATTTCATCAGTAAGCTCTATGATATCATTAGCTCCATTTCATCAGGAAGTTCTGTGTATCACTAGTACAGCTCGATTTCATCAGTAAGCTCTCTGATATCATTACTGTAGCTCCATTTCATCAGGAAGTTCTGTGTATCACTAGTACAGCTCGATTTCATCAGTAAGCTCTCTGATATCATTACTGTAGCTCCATTTCATCAGGAAGTTCTGTGTGTCACTACTACAGCTCGATTTCATCAGTAAGCTCTCTGATATCATTACTGTAGCTCCATTTCATCAGGAAGTTCTGTGTATCACTAGTACAGCTCGATTTCATCAGTAAGCTCTCTGATATCATTACTGTAGCTCCATTTCATCAGGAAGTTCTGTGTATCACTAGTACAGCTCGATTTCATCAGTAAGCTCTCTGATATCATTACTGTAGCTCCATTTCATCAGGAAGTTCTGTGTGTCACTAGTACAGCTCGATTTCATCAGTAAGCTCTATGATATCATTACTGTAGCTCCATTTCATCAGGAAGTTCTGTGTATCACCAGTAGAGCTCGATTTCATCAGTAAGCTCTCTCATATCATTAGTGTAGCTCCATTTCATCAGGAAGTTCTGTGTATCACTAGTACAGCTCGATTTCATCAGTAAGCTCTCTGATATCATTACTGTAGCTCCATTTCATCAGGAAGTTCTGTGTATCACTAGTAGAGCTCGATTTCATCAGTAAGCTCTCTGATATCATTAGTGTAGCTCCATTTCATCAGGAAGTTCTGTGTATCACTAGTACAGCTCAATTTCATCAATAAGCTTTCTGATATCTAGTGTAGCTCCATTTCAATTGTACGTTCTGTGGCATTAGTAGTGTGGCTCAATATCAGTTTTAAGATCTGTGGTATCACTAGTGTAGTTCTATTAGAGTTGTAAGATCTGTAGTATCAATCGTGTAGCTTCACTTGTAATCTCTATGATATCACTAATATGCTAAAATTTAAATTATAAGGTCTGTGGTATCACATGCCTTCCTTCATAAAATGAATAACAGTTATAATGCCAGGGGGTGGGCTAGGACATTAGGCTGGAGCGATAGTAGCAATAGGCCACTTGAGTGGTCAAAAGTTGCCAGCCCCCCCAAGGCCGAATTTACATGCCCCTAGGCAAGGTACCTTAGGTGCCATTTGCTCTGCCCATGGCCACACCCACACTCTTCCCATGTCTCCGCCTCCAGCCCCTTCCACTGTTTTCTGGCACAGAAATACCCTTTGCCTATAAAAAGTAATAATAAAAAAGCTTTAAACCTTGTGTTGGAGATCTCTTTAGCATCCAAGGGGTTAAATAATAGCCTATATAGGGGGGTAAAACTATTACAAGGACATTGAGATTGCTATGGCCACACCCACAATTCAGAATGTGGATGTGACCAGCTCAGTTGAGACACTGCCCATCAATATTCGGAGCTTTAGGCAGTTGCCTAATCTGCCTATTGGGAAATCTGTCCCTGCGCCCTCTCCTGCATAAAACTTCTACAAAAATCTCAGCATCTCAGAGTGAAAGGTCAAATTCACATGGTGATGAGAGTCTGATGTTGTCTACTACACGACTTGTACCATGTAGCCTGGTGCCATATCGAAAAAAAGAGCTATATGGGTGAGAGATGAGGACGATGAATAATTAATGGGTTAGTAATACCCAAATTAAATTTTATTTTATATGGTAGATTTTACAAAAATAAATTATTTGGAGAAAGTCCCATCTCTCAAACATGTATGGTTTGAGAGATATCCTCAGCTAAAGTTCCTCCTTCCCCCCCCCTTCTCCTGACGTCAGCGCTCTATTGACAGCAGAAGATCCCGGTCCTGGGACCAGCCGGCAGCGGCTCTGCAGCAGAGCCAAAATCACATTATTGTAAAATAATTACTTCCTTGGAAAGTTTGCCTGGTTTGCAAGGCACACATCACCATGACTGTTTCTGTATATCTGAATGTCAAGAAATGCTATTTCCTGGAGACTTGTTGTTGTAGTCACCTGCAGGTTGATGTTGTTATTTAATATTGAAATGACGGTCTCGAAGTGTTCTAGTGTGCTTGTCCAAATCAGAAACACATCGTCTATATAGCGAATCCACAGATTGTTGTTTTGAGTGAATTGTTCCATCTCCTCTGTAAAGACCACAGTGGCCTCCCACCACCCCAGATAGAGAGGTTTGCGTAACTGGGGGCACAAGTGCTCCCCATCGCAGTGCCCCTCTGTTGTTGGTAGAACTTGTTGTTAAACACAAAATAGTTTTGAGTTAGGGGTCTCAAGGACCTACTAGCGAAAAAGGATGATTCTAAATGTAAAGACTTTGAAACCACTCTCCTAGAAAACATTGAAAAATTATGATTGTTCCGTAGGAAGAAAAACCCAATAGTTTTTCTCCAGTGGAACCCAATGGATCTTCACCACCCATGACTAAGGTCTTGGATGGTAAAGTTACTCGTTGGAGCTGGTTTGATCTGCCCCAGTTGGGATAATTGGTTAACTCTGTATTAGGAATGTTTAATTGCTACTGTTGTATACATGAGACCAGTCTATTTAGCCATTCAGGGGTATCTACATACCTGGAAACTCTCCAGAGTTAATTACTGGGTCTCCGGGGACAGAAGCTGATTCACCGGCTTTGGTGAGGTTTCCTGGGTAACTCCACCCCCTTCTCATTCATTGTGCCTACTTTCCACCCTGTTCTGCCCACTTCCCACGCATTTTTATATTAAACCCCACCTTTCCTTCTCTCAGTCCTGCCCACCCATGAAAGACCCACCCACTTTATAATGTAATTATATTATATATATTAATAAAGCTAGTACATTCATTGTACCCAATGTCTTTTACATATGGCGCGCCTTCTTCCATTGCACCTAGATCAATAGAGCAGGGCTGGCTGTGCCGCCTATGGGGAGGAGCATCCAGCTTTGAACATGGAACCTTTAGTACATTGGAAGGGGCATGGAACAGGGGGGATTGATGCACCTATAATGCACCTATACTGAATACACCTGTTTTTAGTACGTTTCCCACTGACACTTACATATATATATATATATATATATATATATATATATATATATATAGTTGTCCTGGAGTGGACTGCACTCGCTGTAATTCAAATGCAATTGCCTGGGTGCACATCAAAAAGTAAAGATGATACATACAGTTCATGGAGAAAGATCGCACTCACAGGACTTCAATGCGGTATAAAATGCTGTTACATTTTATTGAGATCGACGTTTCGGCTATCAGCGTAGCCTTTTTCAAGATGCAATAGTGTAGCAGGCAAAACCTTTAAATACCCTCTCCCCACATCCTAACGTGAAAAGAGCGCCAAACTCACGGCGTTCTAATTGTAAATCATGTGTCACCAATAAAACAATTAGTGAAATGAATCAATGGAAATACATTACTAATGACAACAGTTAAAAACTTAACCCCCAATGCCACACGGAGACTCAGCGCTATGTACATTACCTAGACCGGATCTCAAGAGTGGCATCCAATCAACCGCTGATGAAATGAGCGGACCCCAACATTTAGAGAACACAAAGTAAGCATAATTGGCCATATTAAATAATCCAAAAGAGCTACTGAATCAGCAAAGTTATTTGGTTCTTAAAGAGTCTGTGAGAACCTGTAACATAGGGACCGTGTAATCTAGAGTCACATTGAAATAAGCACCTTACCATAGCGCTGAGTCTCCGTGTGGCATTGGGGGTTAAGTTTTTAACTGTTGTCATTAGTAATGTATTTCCATTGATTCATTTCACTAATTGTTTTATTGGTGACACATGATTTACAATTAGAACGCCGTGAATTTGGCGCTCTTTTCACGTTAGGATGTGGGGAGAGGGTATTTAAAGGTTTTGTCTGCTACACTATTGCATCTTGATAAAGGCTACGCTGATAGCCGAAACGTCGATCTCAATAAAATGTAACAGCATTTTATACCGCATTGAAGTCCTGTGAGTGCGATCTTTCTCCATGAACTGTATATATATATATATGTATATATACACATACATACATATTTTCACACATATACACACACATTCATTCACTCACAGACACACACACACACACACACACACACACACAACATAGACAAACATATACATACATAATTAAAAGCTGTGAAAAAAACCTGGATAACCATGCAGTAGTATATGTCTGCACACAGGCAGTGCTTACATTTTCCAGTTGTGCAGTGGACCAGACCTAGTTGTTTTCTCAGCTCCTGAACTATGTTGTTATACTGAGCAGCCAGACTCTCATCGTCTTTGTATGCAATCTCCACAATGACATCATGATCCACTATGATGCTGCCCTTCCTGCCAGAGATACACACAGCATGAAGTACAATGACGGGGACTTTTACATTTTGTACATGGAGCTTGCACAGAGCACTCAACCCAAGTGCACAAAAGAAAAGAGGAGTGACTTTGGAGCAAACCAATTTCACCAGAGAGGACAAATTATAATTTTCCAAATTCCCTTTGATTTAAATGAAGTTAACCCCTTGAGTGATAGAGAGGTCTCCATCAAATATAGCATTCAAGGGGTTAAAAGCCCCATTTAAATAAAGGGGACATTTCTGATCAGCCCCCAATGGCGCAGTTGGTTTGCTCCAGATTTGCACTTCTTGAAGAAGACCAACTTGGCATCAGTGATGTATTAAGGCTTTGTGTTTCCCTAGGCACAGATACCTTCCCACCACCCTCACTGTATCCAGCCCCTTTGCAGGCCACACTCTTTCCCTTAAAGACACAGAAGCATGATGCCAGTACGTTGCAAATAACCAGATTCCAAAAGCTCCAAAACAAAGTAGGACATTTTATCTATGAAATAAAGACCATTTGGGTATGATCACCTTGGGAAAGTGTCTATATTTGCCAATTCTTGAAATTGCACATTTTTTAAATATTTTATTTGTTTAGAAAATGGATATAGAAGCAGCGGCAACACCACTCAGTCTTCTGTCCTAAGCCTTGGCCTGAATCTGTCACTGCTCGGCCTTATGCAGAAGCAAATCGATGAGCTGTTCTAAAGCATACTGACTGCACCATAGGTGACAAAAATCCCCAAATCTCCATTGATTTAAATGGGGCATTTAATGCCTTGATTCCATTGGGTGAGCAAGGCTTATCATGCTTGTGTCATAAAGTGTATGAAAAGAAGATGGGAAGTGGGAGGAACAGGGTGGGAAGGAGGAGAAGTGGGTGGGAAGTGGGAGGAACTGGGTGGGAAGTGGGAGGAACATGGTGGGTAGTAGGAAAAGGGTGTGGGAAGTTGGCAGAACTGTGTGGAAAGGAGGTTGAAGGCATGAATTTGGCAGAACAGGGTGGGAAGGAGGAAAAGTGAGCAGGAAGTGGGAGGAACAGGGTGCAAAGGAGGATAATTGGGGGGACATGGTGGGAAGGAGGAGAAGTGGGAGGAGCAGGGTGAGAAGGAGGAGAAGTGGGCAGGAAGGAGGAGGAACAGGGTTGAAACCAGGAGAAATGTATGGGAAGCGGGTGGAACAGGGTAAGAAGGAGGAGAAGTGAATGGGAAGTAGGAGGAACAGGGTGAGAAGGTGGTGTAGTTGACAGGAGGTGGGATGAACAGGGTGAGAAGGAGGAGAGGTTGGCAGAAAGTGGGAGGAACATGGTGGGAAGGCGGAAAAGTTGGCAGGAAGTGGGAGGAACAGGCTGGGAAAGAGGAGAAGTGGGTGGGAGGTGGGAAGATAAGGTTGGAAAGGAGGAGAAGTGGGTGTGAAGTAGGAGGAACAGGGTGGGAAGGATGAGAAGTGAATGGGAGGTGGGTGGAACAGGGTGGGAAGGAGGAGAAGTGGGCAGAATTTCAGAGGAACAGGGTGGGAAAGAAGTAGGAGGAACAGGGTAGAACGGAAGAGAAGTGGGAAGGAAGTAAGAGGAACAGGGTGGGAAGGAGGAGAAGTGGGAAGGAAGTAAGAGGAACAGGGTGGGAAGGAGGAGAAGTGGGAGGGAAGTGGCGGAGCAGGGTGGGAAGGAGGAGAAGCGGGCAGAATTCCAGAGGAACAGGGTGGGAAGGAAGTAGGAGCAACAGGGTCAGAAGGAAGAGAAGTGGGAGGGAAGTTGGAGGTACATGATGGGAAGGAGAAGAAGTGGGAGGGAAGTTGGAGGAATAGGGTGAGAAGGAGGATAAGTGGGAGGGAAGTGGTGGAACAGGGTGGGAAGGAGAAGAAGTGGGCAGAATTCCAGAGGAACAGGGTGGGAAGGAAGTAGGAGCAACAGGGTCGGAAGGAAGAGAAGTGGGAAGGAAGTAGGAGGAACAGGGTGGGAAGGAGGAGAAGTGGGAAGGAAGTAAGAGGAACAGGGTGGGAAGGAGGAGAAGTGGGAGGGAAGTGGCGGAGCAGGGTGGGAAGGAGGAGAAGCGGGCAGAATTCCAGAGGAACAGGGTGGGAAGGAAGTAGGAGCAACAGGGTCAGAAGGAAGAGAAGTGGGAGGGAAGTTGGAGGTACATGATGGGAAGGAGAAGAAGTGGGAGGGAAGTTGGAGGAATAGGGTGAGAAGGAGGAGAAGTGGGAGGGAAGTGGTGGAACAGGGTGGGAAGGAGAAGAAGTGGGCAGAATTCCAGAGGAACAGGGTGGGAAGGAAGTAGGAGCAACAGGGTCGGAAGGAAGAGAAGTGGGAGGGAAGTTGGAGGTACATGATGGGAAGGAGAAGAAGTGGGAGGGAAGTTGGAGGAATAGGGTGAGAAGGAGGAGAAGTGGGAGGGAAGTGGTGGAACAGGGTGGGAAGGAGAAGAAGTGGGCAGAATTCCAGAGGAACAGGGTGGGAAGGAAGTAGGAGGAACAGGGTGGGAAGGAAGAGAAGTGGGAGGGAAGTTGGAGGTACATGATGGGAAGGAGAAGAAGTGGGAGGGAAGTTGGAGGAATAGGGTGAGAAGGAGGAGAAGTGGGCAGGGTTTCAGAAGAACCTCACTACCACCAGAGAATCAGCCTCTGTCCCCGGAGACATGGTAATTAACTCTAAAAATCAGAGTCTCAGGGTCAGATCTGAAGAGTTCCCAGGTGTGCACTGGAGACTTCTCAAAAATCCTTGGGTCCAACCATACAAATCTTAAAGGAATAATATTCCTTAATAATAATTCCATTTTGTTTTTTATTACCACAAAACCCTTATGGCCCCTATTAATTTTGCCCTAGTGCCTCGGTTTAAGAGATAACATTTTAAATCGGTCCTAGATGTACTGTACATGGAGACAGACATGACAGGTGAGAGAAGAACCACAGAACACACACTCCACCCACTGTACATAGTAAAGTTAACACATTGCTTTGCACACTCCTCTGGTACGTAAATGGTTAAGTAGGCTCAGGGGAGGGCTGGCCTGGGGGGCAGAGGGACAATTGCCCCCTGGGCTGGTCACATGTCTGAGCCAGTGGGCCACTGCCTCACTCAGTCTCCCAATTGCTGCTGTAAATGGAGCTACACTAGTGATACCACAGAGCTTACAATTGAAATCGAACTACATAAATTATACCACAGAGCTACAATCCATATAGAGCTACACTAACAGCATAACCCATTTCTCTTGTAAGCTCTATGGTATCAATCATGTTGCTATACTTAAATTGTACACACTATGGTATCACTAGAGTAGCCGCATTTGAACTGTAAACTATGTGGTCTTGTTTACCTTACTTAACAGCATTAATACCAATAGCATACCTCCCAAGTGTCCCTCTTTAGGAGGGACAGTCCCTCTTTTAGACCCAAATCCCCCTGTCCCTCTTTCCCACCCTGATGTCCCTCTTTTTAGGAGATCAGACTGTGTGGTGTGTATATAAGTGTATCATATTACTCTACAGCAATAAATCTCACATTATTGTTTGTTTAAACGTCAGTATATGTGTTTGTAAATTAGTGTGTGTAAATAAAATACTTTGGTCTTGTTATAAGTCATTTATTAGGTTACACAAGGAGGTATCAATAGGTCATGAAATAGCCTAAAATGCTCGGTAATGTCCCACCCACCAGCCACGCCCCCAGCAACACACCCTAAAACACAAGTGTCCCTCTTTGTCAATTTGAAATGTTGGGAGGTATGCAATAGTAAAAGTAACTAAAGGGGCTGGACCTGGGACACTGGGCTGGAGCGACTGAAGAAATGGGACAGTAGATTGTATTTGCCGCCCAGGCCACAAGTTGCCAGCCCTCCCCTGAGTAGGCTCATGCACACTGCCTGCCTTAGGCCTAAAGGAGCAGTAAACTTTTTTTTATGAAAACACATAATTTATAGAGCATTTCCTGCTAAATAAAACAAGGTCACTCCCACTGCTGTCAGATGTTTTATTCAAAATTTATAGCAGTTCAAATAACCAGGAAGTGAATTTACTGTGTTTACTTCCTGGTAGTTCTGACAGGAAGTGACTGGCAGTTTCTATCACATTCTATGGAGAACTGGTCTCTGACTTTTCTGACTTTTGTCTCTATTAGTATCTAACAGGAAATATAATTAGAATTTGACCACTAGAGGGCACTGCTAATGTAAAAAAACATGGGTTTAAACTGTAATAACTCTGGAAATATAAATCTCTCGGCAGTGGGAGTACCCTTATTTTACTCAATAGGATAATCCCTACAATATATATTTTTTCATAAAAAAAGTTTACTGCTCCTTTAAAAAACTACCAGCAATGGACATTTCTTCCTCCATGGCAGACATTTACAAGGGACATTAGGATTTTCTGGCCGTAGCAGTGTAAGTGAGGCACTATTATTAGGAGACGTACTTATTGCACATATTATAGGTTCAAAGTGGCTTCCCAACCAGAACAGCAGTTTCTGACTCATTGTACGAGATCAGCATCTTTTGGTAGCTGTCATCTGTACTTTGAAACCCATTATACATTTCTGTTTATTACGTTACCATTTCATAAATAAAAGATATTCAGAATACAACACAAGCACTTACGTCACAGTGTGGATTTCCAAACCTCTGTACCCGAGGACCTTAGTATAGACCGTCTTCATCTGTAGAAAGAATAAGGTGAAAGGTCATATACCAAACAGGTCTCAAGCATATAAATCAATTTATAAACTTTATAAAGTCTGGCATTATTTAGAAATCTAAGTTATTCAGCGACTCCCCTCCAGGCATCTTGCGGAAGAGGCATCTGTTCGCTTGCTCTGTCTGTCCCTGTCTGTACCTTAGAAGAGCAGTAAACTTTTTTTTAAGAAAAAATGTATATTGTAGGGATTTTCCTATTGAATAAAATAAGGGTACTCCCACTGCCGAGAGATTTTTATTTCCAGAGTTATTACAGTTTAAACCCATGTTTTTTTACATTAGCAGTGCCCTCTAGTGTTCAAATTCTAATTAGTTTTTCTGTTAGATTCTAATGGAGAGGAAGGTCAGTGACATACAGTTCTCTGTAGAATGTGATACAAACTGTCACTTCCTGTCAGAACTATCAGGAAGTAAATGCACAATAAATTAACTTCCTGGTTATTTCAATTGCTATACATTTTGAATAAAGCATCTGACAACAGTGGGAGTGACCTTGTTTTATTCAACAGGAAATTATCTATAAAATATGCATTTTCATAAAAAAAGTTTACTGCTCCTTTAAGGTACAATGCAACTCAACCTTGCCAATCAATGAGGAGACAGGGATGGACAGCGCAGGTGCTCATTTGCTTCTAGGCAAGATGTCTGCGCTGTTGTCTGTCGGTGAGTCTCAGAAGAACTTAGATTTCTAAATAATGCCGGCGTTAAAGGGATAGTAATGTCTGAAAAAAAGTATTAACTATATGGTAGATACAATTAAAAGAGAGTACTTGCAGTTATTCATATCTCTCAAACCATTATGGTTTGAGCGATATAGGAAAATAAAGTTCTCCGGTCCCTCCCCTTTCTGCTTGACGAGCTGTAAAGCTGTCAGAAGCAGAATCTGGTCGCTTGACCAGATGTGGCTCTTCAGCAGAGCCAATATATCAATATCTAAAGATAAATATTTAATATGGAATGGTCTACAAAGTGTGCCTGACATGTAAGCACACTTTGCAGACTGTTACAATTAAGTATTTATTTCTAAATAGTGTGATTTCACCTCTGCTGAAGAGCCTGGAATCTGCAGCTGTCAGCTAGATGGCAGACTTGAGTAAAACAGCCAGGAAAAGGTAACTTTAGCAAGTTATATCTCTCAGACCATAAAGGTTTGAGAGATAAGACTTACATAGATGTTAACCTTTTTGTAATGTCTACTTTATTAAACCAACTTAAAATTAACCATCCCTTTAATAAGGATATAAAAGGATTTATATGCTTAAAGGAGCAGTAAAGTTTTTTTTATGAAAACACATATTTTATAGAGCATTTCCTGCTGAATAAAACAAGGTCACTCCCATCGCTGTCAGATCTCCTTTAACAGTTTAGAAAAAATTAATTGGGGGGCTTGTTATTTGATTGATAGTTCCTCTTTAAAGGTTACACTGATCGATTAAGGCAAGCAAGCAGGGTTTTATGAGATATGCTACAATATGAACAACTGTTACCAAATTTTCAAATCTATATTATATACATTTAGGCTAATGTACTTAGCAGGAATGGGAGAATTCTGGGGCAAACCAAATGCCCGATAAGTTATAAATTTGAATATTTTTATTTCTCCCTTATGATGCACTTATATTGCCCAGAATTCTTCCAATTTTCCTACGTACATCGGCTTCAAGGAATAATATTGCTTAGTTTTGAAAACATCCTATATCATAAATCGCTAAACGTGTGTTTGTCAGAAGCCGTTATGCCCAGTAGAGACGGCTGAGCGCTGTGAAGTCATGCTCACTACAGACTGTTTGCGCCGCGGCTGATAGCAGAGTGGGGCTCCGAATTCAGACTGTAGTCTTCTCTGCAGACCATGGTCTGAATTTGCAGCACCCCGCTCCGTACCAGCCACGGCACAGCAGTTTGTAGTGTGCATGACTGCGCCGCGGCCTTTGCTGGGTGGCACTGTGGCTCGTGTACACAGAATCTTCAACTAGCATCTATATATATAATTTGCTAGGATGCGTTGCTCCCTGTGTGCGTAACACTCAAACAGACACAGAGAACAATGCCTCCTACCAAATTGCGCGTGCGCGGAGGTTGAGGGAAAAGCAGCAGCGGTGGAGGGGAAAGCAGCGGTAGAGCGGCATGCTCCGGAATCACCGCAATACCACCAATGTCCCCCTCCCCCGCCACCATGTGGAGGAACAGAAAGGCTTCTGCATGACCTTGACCCCATCAAATGAGGGGCTTTAACCTAGTATTTATATAAAATTCTAACTGTTTCTGGTTCACTATCCAACCACCCTGGGGCCGCAGGTGGATAGAAATCATCCACAGTCTATGAAACAGGGGTGGCAATTTTCATAGGAGGGGCCTAAGCCCTCCTGCCCACTCCTGTGAAAATTGCTGCAGAGATACTCATGGAGCACCAATTTTAACATGAGTGGGCAGAGCCTCCCTTCAGTCCTATAAAAATTGCTGCAGGGAGACCCACTGCTTCACCCGTCCAATGGGGGCCCTGAAATGAACAGCATGCCCAACTGACCAGGAAGAGCAGTACACCATTAAATATATATTGTATATATATCATAAGGTTTTTCATACTGAGTACATAAAGGTACTTCAATTGCTTAAAAATGTTTATTTAAAAGTTATTTCAGCTCAAACTTGCAATTTTTAGATGCAGTACTTCCATGCCCTTAAATTTTATGATGGCGCTATTGCTACAGCAGTCTATGGACTGCTCTGGTCAGCTGACGATAAATCTCCTTAGACTGCTGTAAAATTTCAGGCCATGGAGATACAACACACAAAAACTGCAAGTTTGACCTTCAATAACTTTTGAATGAAACATTTCTCAGGAGTGGCAGTATCCTTTGTTCACTTAGCAAGATAAACCTTACATTATACTTTTTTTTCCATATGAAATATTCCTATCTCTTTCATTCCCTGTGTTGAGGTTTATCTCACCTCTTCTTTGAATTCCATGTCAATATTTTTGTATTCGTTTGTCGATTTATTGGTCATACCGGGTTCAAATTGTCTGTTGGTGATTCTCAGTTGTACTCTTACAGTGCTGTTATATGACTTACCTAGAGAAACACAAGTATTAGATTAGCTGTGTTGCTAGAGAGTATTTATATAAATATAAAAAAAATATTTATATATAATTAGCTGTAGACGTCTAAAGCATACCTCCCAAGTGTCCCTCTTTAGGAGGGACAGTCCCTCTTTTAGACCCAAATCCCTCTGTCCCTCTTTCCCACCCCAGTGTCCCTGTGTTTAGGAGATCAGACTGTGTGGTGTGTATATAAGTGTATCACCCTGGTGACCCTGTGTTTAGGTGATCACACTGTGTGGTGTATGTAAGTGTATCACCCTGGTGTCCCTGTGTTTAGGAGATCAGACTGTGTGGTGTGTATAGAAGTGTATCACCCTGGTGTCCCTGTGTTTAGGAGATCAGACTATGTGGTGTGTATATAAGTGTATCACCCTGGTGACCCTGTGTTTAGGTGATCACACTGTGTGGTGTATGTAAGTGTATCACCCTGGTGTCCCTGTGTTTAGGAGGTCAGACTGTGTGGTGTGTATATAAGTGTGTCACCCTGGTGTCCCTGTGTTTAGGAGATCAGACTGTGTGGTGTGTATAGAAGTGTATCACCCTGGTGTCCCTGTGTCTAGGAGATCAGACTGTGTGGTGTGTTCTACAGCAATACAACTCACATTAATGTATGTATAAGTGTCAGTAGATGTGTTTATAAATTAGTCTGTGTAAATAAAATACACTGGTCTTGTTATAAATCATTTATTAGGTTTCACAAGGAGGTGTCAATAGGTCATGAAATAACCTAAAAATTCTCAGTAATGCCCCGCCCACCAGACACACCCCCAGCAACACCCCCTAATACACAAGTCTTCCTCTTTGGCAATTTGAAATGTTGGGAGGTATGGTCTAAAATTGTGACTATAATACATATATTGTTCAATAGGATTTTGAAATAATTAGAGGTTAAATAGTGCAGAGATGTTACTTATAAATAATATTTTTAAGAACCAGCCACAAGATATATTTTTCCAGTTATATTACTTTGGTGCCAATTAGAACCCATGCAGTACATTGGAGACGACCCTAGTAGTCAAGGGGTTAACAGACACTCTTAAATTAACCGAGTGCTGTCAATGCTGCCTATCCGTCTGGCATTCAAAGTGTTAATGGATTTTTTTTTTTGTCCTCGGTAGTGCAATTGGCTTGTATTGCAATGCTTTGGATATCTCTCTGGCAGTCAATGAGTTAAGTCAGCCTTTTAGAATTAAATCAAAATCTTTACATTTTACCAGTGCTAGCATTATGCACATCATGATTAAAGGGACAATAATGTTTAACTTTCATTTTACATAATCTGCAAGTACATATGTCAATTCAAACTGCCTATACTTGTTTATTAACTATTTATTTACACTTTTATTTGAGCCTTCAGGGCTTCCCTTTCTACATGTCTCTAGAGCAATGATGGGCAACACACATATACACACATACACTCACACACACATATGCACACATATGCATACACTCGCACATACACACATACACACAAACACATATGCAAACACACACTCATACACTCAAACATATGCGAACACAAACATACATACATATGCACACACGCATACACACATACACTCACACATACACGTACACATACACTCACACACACAAACGCACATATACACTCACACATGCATACCCATACACACACATATGCAAACACACATGCATACACTCAAACATATGCAAACACAAACATACACACACACACATAGGCACTCATACGCACACACACACATACACTCACACTCTCACATGCATACATACATATCCTATAACATAAAGTGATAGAATGCGTCGCTCCCTGTGAGAGTAACCGCACATGTGCAGTAGAGACTGTGCATATGTAGTTTCGCACACAGGGAGTTTCGCTGTGAGCCGTCCGGAGCTCCCTGTTGAGGATCAGCGCATTCAGTGAGAAACTTGCCGAACGAGCTGATCAGGAGCAGGGAGCTCTGGACAGCTCACCGCCTGTCTTTGATCCGGGGCAGCAGCTGGGGCCGCTGGGTGCACTTTAGCCCGTGTATACGGGCTTTGATACTAGTATATATATATATATATATATATATACACACACACACATGCACATATACACGCATATATATACACACATACATATATACACACACAGACATATACACACATAAACACACACACATAGACACACACACATACATGGTATAACATGCCTGAAGTAAAGACCTAAGAGGTCTTGAAAGCTTGCATCCTAAATCTGCTTAGTTATACAATAAAGGTATCAACTTGACTACATTTGCCTAAAGAAATCAAACTTCACCTTACTGATAAGGCCTAAACGTATGCCTGGGTTTAGCTGGCATTCTCGTGCCGTGGAGACTTGACAACTCCATTTTGTGAGAATTAGTCTGTTATATAAATGGGAATTTCTCAGATGCAATGGCAGTGTTGATAACAGTTTGAGCTGTAAGAACTTTGGAACAAAGAATTTTCCAGCAATGGAGACACCCTTGTGTTACTCATCACTTAAAACCCAGTAATATATGTAAACACGAGAGAGAGGACTGGCAACACAAATATTCGAACCTTTGGTTGTATGAAGGTGCTGGTGCAATATGTACTGGTATTGAGACAACTTGCCTTCATATCCGCTATGACCAAGGGTTAAGGCATAACATACTCTACCTTATCAATTCTGCAGGTTCTCTGTGCTCAAACTCTATATGTCTTCATATCATAAACAGCAGACGAGAGAAAAAGAAATGAGTTGGCACTCGAGTGGTTAAAATTCACCTTTTATTAGGCTTCTTCCACACTCAACATATTGTTCACAGGGTTAGATTGCATTCCCACTACAGGAAGAAAGGCTTTCTTCCTGTAGTGGGAAAGCCATCTATCCCTGTTAACGTTATGCTGGGTGTGCAAGAAGCCTAATAAAAGTAGTGGGAACGCCATCTATCCTTGTTAACGTTATGCTGGGTGTGCAAGAAGCCTAATAAAAGTAGTGGAAACGCCATCTATCCCTGTTAACATTATGCTGGGTGTGCAAGAAGCCTAATAAAAGTAGTGGAAACGCCATCTATCCCTGTTAACGTTATGCTGGGTGTGCAAGAAGCCTAATAAAAGAAGTGGGAACGCCATCTATCCTTGTTAACGTTACGCTGGGTGTGCAAGAAGCCTAATAAAAGTAGTGGGAACGCCATCTATCCTTGTTAACGTTATGCTGAGTGTGCAAGAAGCCTAATAAAAGAAGTGGGAACGCCATCTATCCCTGTTAACGTTATGCTGGGTGTGCAAGAAGCCTAATAAAAGTAGTGGAAACGCCATGTATCCCTGTTAACGTTATGCTGGGTGTGCAAGAAGCCTAATAAAAGTAGTGGGAACGCCATCTATCCCTGTTAACGTTATGCTGGGTGTGCAAGAAGCCTAATAAAAGTAGTGGGAACGCCATCTATCCCTGTTAACGTTATGCTGGGTGTGCAAAAAGCCTAATAAAAGTAGTGGGAACGCCATCTATCCTTGTTAACGTTATGCTGGGTGTGCAAGAAGCCTAATAAAAGAAGTGGGAATGCCATGTATCCCTGTTAACGTTATGCTGGGTGTGCAAAAAGCCTAATAAAAGTAGTGGAAACGCCATGTATCCCTGTTAACGTTATGCTGGGTGTGCAAAAAGCCTAATAAAAGTAGTGGAAACGCCATGTATCCCTGTTAACGTTATGCTGGGTGTGCAAAAAGCCTAATAAAAGTAGTGGAAACGCCATGTATCCCTGTTAACGTTATGCTGGGTGTGCAAGAAGCCTAATAAAAGTAGTGGGAACGCCATCTATCCCTGTTAACGTTATGCTGGGTGTGCAAGAAGCCTAATAAAAGTAGTGGAAACGCCATGTATCCCTGTTAACGTTATGCTGGGTGTGCAAGAAGCCTAATAAAAGTAGTGGAAACGCCATGTATCCCTGTTAACGTTATGCTGGGTGTGCAAAAAGCCTAATAAAAGTAGTGGAAACGCCATGTATCCCTGTTAACGTTATGCTGGGTGTGCAAAAAGCCTAATAAAAGTAGTGGAAACGCCATGTATCCCTGTTAACGTTATGCTGGGTGTGCAAGAAGCCTAATAAAAGTAGTGGGAACGCCATCTATCCTTGTTAACGTTATGCTGGGTGTGCAAGAAGCCTAATAAAAGAAGTGGGAACGCCATCTATCCTTGTTAACGTTATGCTGAGTGTGCAAGAAGCCTAATAAAAGAAGTGGGAACGCCATCTATCCCTGTTAACGTTATGCTGGGTGTGCAAAAAGCCTAATAAAAGTAGTGGGAACGCCATCTATCCCTGTTAACGTTATGCTGGGTGTGCAAGAAGCCTAATAAAAGCAATGGGAACGCCATCTACCCCTGTTAACGTTATGCTGGGTGTGCAAGAAGCCTAATAAAAGTAGTGGAAACGCCATCTATCCCTGTTAACATTATGCTGGGTGTGCAAGAAGCCTAATAAAAGCAATGGGAACTCCATCTATCCCTGTTAACGTTATGCTGGGTGTGCAAGAAGCCTAATAAAAGCAATGGGAACTCAAGCAGTGGGAACTCCATCCACCCCTGTTGCCATTATGTACAAGAAGCCTAATAAAAGCATTGGGACTCCATCCACCCCTATTACCATTATGTACAAGAAGCCTAATAAAAGCATTGGGAACTCCATCCACCCATGTTACCATTATGTACAAGAAGGCTAATAAAAGCATTGGGAACTCCATCCACCCCTGTTACCATTATGTACAAGAAGCCTAATAAAAGCATTGGGAACTCCATCCACCCCTGTTACCATTATGTACAAGAAGCCTAATAAAAGCATTGGGACTCCATCCACCCCTATTACCATTATGTACAAGAAGCCCAATAAAAGCAGTGGGAACTCCATCCACCCCTATTACCATTATGTACAAGAAGCCTAATAAAAGCATTGGGAACTCCATCCACCCATGTTACCATTATGTACAAGAAGCCTAATAAAAGCAACGGGAACTCCATCCACCCATGTTACCATTATGTACAAGAAGCCTAATAAAAGCATTGGGAACTCCATCTACCCCTGTTACCATTATGTACAAGAAGCCTAATAAAAGCATTGGGAACTCCATCCACCCCTGTTACCATTATGTACAAGAAGCCTAATAAAAGCATTGGGAACTCCATCTACCCCTGTTAACGTTATGCTGGGGGTGCAAGAAGCCTAATAAATCTTGAAATTTAATCGGGTGAGTGCCAGAAATATATGTAGTTGTTATTAATAAAGATATCTTAATTCAGATAGTCTTTGTCTATGCCCTTGATTGCTAGAGATGTCTAAAATGTATTTCAAAACAAGGCATTGGAGACCTTTCTAGAATACGGGAGGTTGGTCATGAATAGTCCTCTGAGGAAGAGAGTCAATCAGGTTAACACTGAATCGTACACTTACCCAATTCCACTCTGTCTAAGATGAACTCACACAGGGTCCCATAGAAATCCTTGAGGCAAACGCATTTATTTCCGTCAAATGCGCCTCCGTTCTGACATTGCCCTGAAATAGACAAAAAAGGTTAAAACATCACATTGTGAGACTGAAGTGTTCAAACTGATGAAAGGACAGTATAAGAGACAAAAACGTTTGTGCTGTAAACCCACAGAGCTGATAAGCATACCTGAGAACTCTCCGAATTTGCCCCGGAGACTCTGGTTTTGGCACTGCTTTACCGGGTCTTCGGGGCAGAGGCTGAGTCCTCCAGATGTGGGGTGTTTCTATTGAAACTCTACCCACTTCCACTCTTTCTCCCTGTGTTGCTCCTTCCCCCAGCCTTCTTTTAAGCCCTCCCCCAGCACTCGCGTTAAGCCCCACCCCTTTTTGCCTCGATACGTGTCATCCTTCACACCACCTATGGCAGCAGAGTACTCCCCTCCGGGGAGACAACAATAAAAGGTTCCCAGGTATGCTGATAAGGGACATGGTTTTTGGGGCAGTGATACTGACGTGGATGTACAGAGAAGAACTTGTGCAGTTCTAAAGCAAACCCACTGCACTACTGGAGAGTAACAAAAGTATAGAAAAGTGACATTGATTTAAATTCATCATTTAACTTAAAGGGATAGTAATGGTTCATAATAAAAGCAGATCTAATTAATCATCATAGTATTTGGGGCATGGAGAGTGTTATTTCAATTCTGTCAGAGTTGTAGTTCAAGAGTAATTGAATGATAAAGTATCCCCCTCCCGCCCCTTTTACTGATGTAACACTGTTCAGCCAGAGCAGAAGGGAGGTGCCCAGGTAGACTGCAGAGAGGGACAATCTTCAATTAGGATAAGGGAAAAACCTGAAAAACTTGTCAAGGGGGGCAGGGCTTTCATTGTTCTCATAGGAAGAAGATTGTCCCCTGCTGTTATCTGTCTGGTCTATGGACTGGATTCCACATCTGAGAAGAGATGGCTTACACTAGGTAAAAGGGGCAGGAGGGGAAACTTTGCTTGTGAATATCTCTCAAACCATAAAGGTTTGAGAGATAAGACTCATATCGTTCTTCATGTTTTTTTTAATGCCTACAAAATAAAATAAAGATAAAACGAAGTATTACTATCCCTTTAAGGCTAAATAATGCTAAACTACTTTTTAATCTTTTTATGCTAGATATGCCTTGAATTTATTGCTATGCAATGTTTTGGACACCTCTCCAGCATCCAAGTGATTGAATACCAAATGCATAACCCAATGTAAAGGTGACTTTTAATTCTCTCAATGCCATTATTTATTTCATTTATCAAGGGTATTATGAAGGGTACAAATAAGTAATGCATAGTTCTTCTTGAGTTTCACAATCAGAAGAACAAAAGCAAAGATACTGTGCACAGAATGTTTCATAAATATAGATTTGAAACTCAGCATTCACTTTTTTTATAACCGTCTTTATAGAAAACAACTGGATTTCCATGGAGCACCAAAGTTCCTTGGCACCCTAGTTGAAAACCACTGAATCAGGGATATCCTTAAAAACTAGACCATTTGTGGGCCCAAGGACTGCAGTTAAGTATCAGTGGTGTCGCACAATACATATAATGGGAGGCAACTGCAGTCATCAACTGCTCCTAACAGAGCATGTTTTCAGGATATCTCTAAAGAGCAATATCATACAGTGCTCCTAAAAGCAAGCTATAGTAGAAAATACAACATCCAATTAACTCCCATGAACAGTCTGTATAATTAGAGGAACATACATAGTAACATATTACATAGTAACATAGTAGATAAGGCTGAAAAAAGACATGCGTCCATCAAGTCCAGCCCATGCCAAAAACACCCCTGTTGAATCAGAGGAAGGCAGAAAAAAAAGCCCTCTGGAGCCATTTCCAATCTAGCCTCAAGTATGTGTGTGTGTGGGGGGGAATTATTCCTTCCTGACTCCAATTGGTAGTCAAATAGTTCCCCGGATCAATATCCTATTTGCTTTGAAGCGATCTGTCATAATTGTCAATATTGTTCTGTGCTAGATAGGCATCCATCGCTTTTTTGAATGCAGTTGCATTATCTGCAAGCACAACATCCCGAGGCAAAGAATTCCATAGCCTTACCACCCTTACTGTAAAGAATCCCTGCCTTTGTTTTAGTTGAAAGCGCCTTTCCTCAAGTCTTAATGGATGACCTCTTGTTCTTAGCTCAGCTCTTTGCATAAATAATTCAATGGAGAGTTCTTTGTATTGACCTTGAATATATGTGTAAATGGTAATCATATCACCCCTTAGATGTCTCTTTTTTAATGTAAACAAACCCAGTTTGTCTAGGTATGCTATGTATTTAGTGTCCTCAGCGGCACCGTGCAGAATCTGGATACAGAGAAAGAAGAAAGGACAAGCGCAAAAGATCCAAGAGTAGCTTTGTATGGCTCCGACTGAGTTTTCTGTTCTGTGGGCTTTCTTAACAAGAATCTGTCTTGTGAGTATAATCTAATGTGCAGTTGCACTTGTTGGTACATACAAAGCTACTCTTAGATCTTTTGCTTCTTACTCTATATTCAGGAAATCTCTATTTCAGTACCACTGTCACAGTTACTTTAATTGATCCAACTTCCATCAAACAGGTATATCCTGAAAAAATTACCTGATAGTGGAGCTTGGAAGTCAATGTTTCCTAACCGGCTGTATTAAATAATATGTATACAGTACATATTATTTTAAAGGGATAGTAATGTTTTATTATAACATCACGTAATATTTAAAAGAGATATTAAAAAAAGAAATCAATTGTTGTAAGTTCGATCTCTCAAACCTTTAAAGTTTGAGAGATATAACCAGCTAAAGTTCTCCCCTCCCCCCCACTTTCCCTGACGTCAGCCTCTAGCTGACAGAAGAAGATCCTGGACCAGGGACCAGTTGGCGGTTCTTCAGCAGAACCAAAATGCTCTATCTAGAAATAAATATTCATTGGAACGGTCTACAAAGTGTGCTTGAAAACCAGGCACACTTTGTAGACCGTTCCAATTCAAGGGATAGTAATACTTACAATGTAAAAAAAATATGTTGTAGTGTTTACCCCCCTGAGTAAAACAAGAGTACTCCCACTGCTGAAAGGTGTTTCATTCAAAAGTTATTAATTTTCAAAGAATATTTTTTTAGGTGCAATATCACAGTGGCCTGAAATTGGACAGCTCTGGTCCTGGGACCATAAATCTCCATAGGATGGTGTAGCAACAGCGCCACTGTACAATTTCAGGCCACCGTGATATTGCACCTAAAAAATTCAACTTTGAAAATTAATAACTTTTGAATGAAACACCTTTCAGTAGTGGGAGTACTCTTGTTTTACTCAGGGAGATAACTCCTACAACATATGTTTTTAACATTTTAAGTATTACTATCCATTTAAGTATTTATTTCTATAGCGCTATTTCGGCTCTGCTGAAGAGCCACCAGCGGGTCAAATAATCAGATTCTGCTGCTGTAAGCTAGAGCGTGAATCTGTGAAACAGCATGGAGGGGGAAATTTTAGCCAGTTATATCTCTCAAACCATAAAGGTTTGAGAGATTGAACTTACAGAAATTGATTTTTTTTTTTAAATATCTTCAATATTATAAGATGTTAAAATAAAACCTTTCTATCCCTTTAATTGCTATTCATTGAGAGCTCGTCTCTGTCATTCCAGTACATTTTTAACCCACTGGTTGATAGAGACATCTCCACCATCTGAGTTGGCAATGCTTTGGAAATGTCCCTAATATCCAAGGGAAAAATCACATTTATCACCCATTTATTTTATCCCAGTTTCTTTAACCCCCTGGTTGCTAGGTGTGCCTTGATCACATTGCTTTCGAATATATTGGAGATGTCCCTAGAATCCTGTAGGTTAAAGATGCAGATAAGGGGAAATACATGGGTGACCTTGAGAGGTACTTACGTGGTGGTGGGGCACCTGGTTTCCTTGTAATTATGGTGGTTGTTCGAAAAGTGGTTCTAGGTCCAGTTGTTTCATTTACAGTTGTTAATGTTGTATCAGGTACAGTCGGCCCTGTTGTATCAGTTACATGTGTCTCTTTGGGATCATGTACCAGTGTTCTTGTTATGTCAGTTACAGCTGTTCCTGTTAAAGGTGATCCTGTGGTTTCCGATACAGTTGTTGTGTCAGCAACAGGTGGCCCCGTTGTGTCAGTTATAGGTGGCCCTGTTGTGTCAGTTACCGGTGGCCTTGTTGTGTCACTTATGGTTGTGTCCGTTACAGGTGGCCCTGTTGTTTCTGATACAGGTGCCCCTGTTGTGTCTTTTTCAGGTGACCCTGTTGTGGCAATTACAGGTGGTCCTGTTGTGTCAGTTACAGGTGGTTCTGTTGTGTCAGTTACAGGTGGTTCTGTTGTGTCAGTAACAGGTGGCCCTGTTGTGTCAGTTATAGGTGGCCCTGTTGTGTCATTTACAGGTGGCTCTGTTGAGTTAGTTGCAGGTGGCCTTGTTGTGTCACTTATGGTTGTATCCATTACAGGTGGCCCTGTTGTTTCTGATACAGGTGACCCTGTTGTGTCTTTTTCAGGTGGTCCTATTGTGTCAGTTATAGGAGGCTCTGTTGTGTCAGTTACAGGTGGCTCTGTGGTGTCTGTTGCAGTTGGCCCTTTTGTGTTAGTTACAGTTATTCCTGATGTGTCAGTTACAGTTGGTCCTGTTGTGTCAGTTACAGGTGGCTCTGTTGTGTCAGTTGCAGGTGGCTCTGTGGTGTCCGTTGCAGTTGGCCCTCTTGTGTTAGTTACAGTTATTCCAGTTGTATCAGTTAAACCTGGTCCTGTTGTGTCAGTTACAGGTGGCTTTGTTGATTTGGATACAGGTGACCCTGTTGTGTCAGTTTCAGGTGGTCCTGTTGTGTCAGTTACAGGTGGCTCTGATGTGTCAATTACAGGTGGCCCTGTTGCATCAGTTACAGTTGGCATTGTTTTGTCAGTTACAGTTGTTTCTGTTGTATCAGTTACAGGTGGCTCTGTTGTGTCAGTTACAGATGTCTCTTTTGTGTCAGTAACAGGTGGCTCTGTTGTGTCAGTTACAGGTGGCCCTGTTGTGCCACTTTTGGTTGTATCCATTACAGGTGGCCCTGTTGTTTCTGATACAGGTGACCCTGTTGTGTCATTTTCAGGTGGTCCTGTTGTGTCAGTTACAGGTGGCTCTGTTGTGTCAGTTACAGATGTCTCTGTTGTGTCAGTTACAGGTGGCTCTGTTGTGTCATGTATAGGTGGCCCTGTTATGTCAGTTACAGGAGGCTCTGTTGTGTCAGATACAGGTGGCTCTGTTGTGTCACTTACAGGTGGCCCTGTTGTGTCACTTATGGTTGTGTCTGATACAGGTGACCCTGTTGTGTCATTTTCAGGTGGTCCTGTTGTGTCAGTTACAGGTGGCTCTGTTGTGTCAGTTACAGGTGGCTCTGTTGTGTCAATTACAGGAGGCTGTGTTGTGTCAATTACAGGTGGCTCTGTTGTGTCAGTTATAGGTGTCCCTGTTGCATCAGTTACAGTTGGTTCTGTTTTGTCAGTTACAGTTGTTTCTGTTGTATCAGTTACAGGTGGCATTGCTGTCTCAGTTAAAGGTGGCCCTGTCACATCAGTTACAGTTGGCATTGTTTTGTCAGTTACAGTTGTTTCTGCTGTATCAGTTACAGGTGGCCCTGTTGTGTCAGTTATAGGTTGCCCTGTTGTGTCACTTATGGTTGTATCCATTACAGGTAGCCCTGTTGTTTCTGACACAGGTGACCCTGTTGTGTCATTTTCAGGTGGTCCTGTTGTGTCAGTTACAGGTGACTCTGTTGTGTCAGTTACAGGAGGCTCTGTTGTATCACTTACAGGTGTCTCTTTTGTGTCAGTTTTAGGAGGATCTGTTGTGTCAGTTACAGGTGGATCTTTTGTGTCAGTTATAGGTGGCCCTGCTGTGTCAGTTACAGGTGGCCCTGTTGTGTCACTTATTGTTGTGTCCGTTACAGGTGGCCCTGTTGTGTCATTTTCAGGTGGTCCTGTTGTGCTAGTTACAGGTGGCTCTGATGTGTCAATTACAGGTGGCCCTGTTGCACCAGTTACAGTTGGTCCTGTTTTGTCAGTTACAGTTGTTTCTGTTGTATCAGTTACAGGTGTCCCTATTTTGTAACTTATAGTTGTATCCGTCACAGGTGGCCCTGTTGTTTCTGATACAGGTGACCCTGTTGTGTCATTTTCTGGTGGTCCTGTTGTGTCAGTTACAGGTTTCTCTGTTGTATCAGTTACAGGAAGCTCTGTTGTTTCTGATACAGGTGACCCTGTTGTGTCATATTCAGGTGGTCCTGTTGTGTCATTTTCGGGTGGCTCTGTTGTGTCATTTTCAGGTGGCTCTGTTGTGGCAGTCACAGGTGGCCCTGTTGTTTCTGATACAGGTGACCATGTTGTGTCATTTTCAGGTGGCTCTGTTGTGTCAGTTACAGGTGTCTCTGTTGTGTCAGTTACAGGTGGCCCTGTTGTGTCACTAATGGTTGTGTCCATTACAGGTGGCCCTGTTGTTTCTGATACAGGTGACCCTGTTGTGTCATTTTCAGGTGGTCCTGTTCTGTCAGATACAAGTGTCCCTGTTGTGTCAGTTACAGGTGGCTCTGTTGTGTCATTTATAGGTGGCTCTGTTGTGTCATTTTCAGGTGACCCTATTGTGGCAGTTTCAGGTGACCCTGTTGCTGAGTCAGTTACAGGTATATCTGTGGTTTCATATACCAGTGTTCTTGCTGTGTCACATACATGTGTTCCTTTTGTATTAGGTGCAGGTGGTCCTGTTGTGTCAGATACAAGTGGCTCTGTTGTATCAGTATCAGGTGGTCCTGTTGTGTCAGTATCAGATGGTCCTGTTGTGTCAGTTAAAGGTGACCCTGTTGTGTCAGTTACAAATGGTTCTGTTGTGTCTGTTATTGTGTCAGTTACAATTGTTCCTATTGTGTCAGTTACAGTTGTCTCTTTTGTGTCAGTTACACATGTTCCTGTAGCATCAAATACAGTTGTCCCTGTTGTGGCAGTTTCTGGTGATTGTGTTGTGTCATTTAATGTTGTTCCTTTTGAGTAGTTGAGTAGTTCCTGTTGCGTATCTGTTACAATTGTTCTTGTTATTTCATTTACATATGTTCCTTCTGAGCCAATTACAGATTCTCCTGTTGTATCGGATGTCCAAGATCCAGTCTGGTCAGTTGAAGATGATCCTGTATTTATATACAATAGAAGTGAGTTATTTTTTTCCTATTTAGGATCCATTAGTACATTTTTGTACTTATCTCCATTTTTTTCAATAACTATGCCATTTTACTGCAAATACTATATTTTTTTATTATATTGGACCATATGATAGTCCTAGCCATTCACTTTTTTTAATTAAAGTAGCACTAACAATTCGGTAGGCTTCCCTAGTTAAGTTCAAACAAAGGTTCTCTGTTAAATGAGTTTTGTTTTGCCCATAATATTTTGGACTCCAAGTCTGATTGGCTTTCCTCTCAAACCCTTTAAGTTTCATTATAATTTTTTTTGTAGTTTTTAAATATGAAACTATGGAAATAAAAGCATTTCCCACATGGTGGTATGTGAAGTTTAGTCACACCTATAGCCCAAACTCATACCTACCAGGTGTCCTTTTTTAGGAGGGACAGTCCCTCTTTGAGACCCAAATCCCTCTGTCACTCCTTCCCACCCTGGTGTCCCTGTGTTTAGGAGATCAGACTGTGTGGTGTGTATATAAGTGTATCCCCCTGGTGTCCCTGTGTTTAGGAGATCAGACTGTGTGGTGTGTATAGAAGTGTATCACCCTGGTGTCACTGTGTTTAGGAGATCAGACTGTGTGGTGTGTATATAAGTGTATCACCCTGATGTCCCTGTGTTTAGGAGATCAGACTGTGTGGTGTGTATAGAAGTGTATCACCCTGGTGTCCCTGTGTTTAGGAGATCAGACTGTGTGGTGTGCATAGAATTGTATCACCCTTGTGTCCCTGTGTTTAGGAGATCAGACTGTGTGGTGTGCATAGAAGTGTATCACCCTGGTGTCCCTGTATTTAGGAGATCACACTGTGTGGTTTGTATAGAAGTGTATCACCCTGGTGTCCCTGTGTTTAGGAGATCAGACTGTGTGGTTTGTATAGAAGTGTATCACCCTGGTGTCCCTGTGTTTAGGAGATCAGACTGTGTGGTGTGTATAGAAGTGTATCACCCTGGTGTCCCTGTGTTTAGGAGATCAGATTGCGTGGTGTGTATAGAAGTGTATCACCCTGGTGTCCCAGTGTTTAGGAGATCAGACTGTGTGGTGTGTATATAAGTGTATCACCCTGGTGTCCCTGTGTTTAGGAGATCAGACTGTGTGGTGTGTATAGAAGTGTATCACCCTGGTGTACCTGTGTTTAGGAGATCAGACTGTGTGGTGTGTGTATAGAAGTGTATCACCCGGGTGTCCCTGTGTTTAGGAGATCAGACTGTGTGGTGTGTATAGAAGTGTATCACCCTGGTGTCCCTGTGTTTAGGAGATCAGACTGTGTGGTGTGTATAGAAGTGTATCACCCTGGTGTCCCTGTGTTTAGGAGATCAGACTGTGTGGTATGTATATAAGTGTATCACCCTGGTGTCCCTGTGTTTAGGAGATCAGACTGTGTGGTGTGTATAGAAGTGTATCACCCTGGTGTCCCTGTGTTTAGGAGATCAGACTGTGTGGTGTGTATAGAAGTGTATCACCCTGGTGTCCCTGTGTTTAGGAGATCAGACTGTGTGGTATGTATATAAGTGTATCACCCTGGTGTCCCTGTGTTTAGGAGATCAGACTGTGTGGTGTGTATAGAAGTGTATCACCCTGGTGTCCCTGTGTTTAGGAGATCAGACTGTGTGGTGTGTATAGAAGTGTATCACCCTGGTGTCCCTGTGTTTAGGAGATCAGACTGTGCGGTGTGTATATAAGTGTATCACCCTGGTGTCCCTGTGTTTAGGAGATCAGACTGTGCGGTGTGTATATAAGTGTATCACCGTGGTGTCCCTGTGTTTAGGAGATCAGACTGTGCGGTGTGTATAGAAGTGTATCACCCTGGTGTCCCTGTGTTTAGGAGATCAGACTGTGTGGTGTGTATAGAAGTGTATCACCCTGGTGTCCCTGTGTTTAGGAGATCAGACTGTGTGGTGTGTATAGAAGTGTATCACCCTGGTGTCCCTGTGTTTAGGAGATCAGACTGTGTGGTGTGTATATAAGTGTATCACATTGCTCCACAGCTATAAAACTCACATTAATGTTTGTTTAAACTTCATTATTTGTGTCTATAGAATAGTTAAGATAAATAAAATACTTTGGTCTTGTTTCAAATCATGTATTCCGTTACAGTAAGAGGAGTCAATAGGTCATGAAATAACCTAACGATTCTCAGTAATGCCCCACCCACCAACCACGCCTCAGTAACACCACCGAAAAAAAAATGTGTTCCTCTTTCACAATTTGAAATGTTGAGAGCTATGCAAACTATATGAACCTCAAAAATCAGCCAGCACCATCATGGTTGATCACCACAAAACTCCAGTAATATAATACCTTCCCATCTGATCAACGGGTTTCACTCACCCAGCGCTTACTCATGATCAAGGACCATCAAGATGGGAAGGTCAAGTACACCTGATTGGTAAACCATGGTGAAGTCTGTCCTAGTTCTGAATAAGGGCTGCAACGATTAAATGTTACTTTTTATTGAGATTTTCTACAATAAAGCTGACAATTGTTTTATATTACTGGATTTTTGTGGTAATTAACCATGATGGTGCTGGCTCATTTTTGTGGTTTATGAGGTACTTGATTGGATTAGAAGAGGGATCTTTGGAGCAAGCACATCAGGTTCACACTTGATCTGGATGATTGATATTATTGTTATAGCAGAGGTTATATATCTATATCTATATATATAAAAGAAGACTTTATGTCTGGCAAAACACACCCAGGGGTGGCAGTAAAGAGGATTACTGCTCCCATTGGGTGATTCAATGGGGGTGTGATTTTTGGCCCGCCCCCACTATCCAGCCCGCCCACCACTATCTAAGGCTGAAAAAAAAATGGCTGCCACTCACTCCTACACAACAGACACACACACATGCCACCACACACTGGCAGACACATACACACACTCATACAGAGACACACACACGCACGCTGAGCAGCTGAGGATGATGGGAACTATGTTCAAGCTACATCTAGAAGGCCATGGTCCAATCTGTATTATGCAGCTTCTTCATTCCCTGTCTGTAAGCCTGCACAGCCCTGCCAATTACTACAAGTGAGCTGATTTCTAAACAATCAGCAGGCAGGATGTGGGGAGCTGACTTGCTACAGAGAAGCTGGGAAACTGGAACAATGGCAGAGACATGATCAGGCAGAACCGAGCAGGGCTGCAGCTGAGCTGGTAAGTGGCAGAAACATGATTGTGACTGTATTTATATATTATTATATATTTATAAAACAGGGTTACAGTGCAAGGATTATTGACAGTCAGATACAGAAAGCTACTCACATCCCAAGAAAAGATCTGTTGAGCTACAAAGAACAGAATAAGGGAAACTGTGTGCCACTTGTTGTCACTTACCACCCCCAGGTTGAAGCTCTGCGCAAAATATCAAGAGAACTTCAAGCAACCTTACACACACATGAAAGACTTAAGAACATATTTCCACAGCCTCCCTTACTCTCCTTCAGACAGCCTCCCAATTTAAAACAACTGATGGTAAGGAGTGCCCTGAACAAAAATACAAAAAATGGCACATTACCCTGCCTGCAAAGTAGGTGTAAAACCTGTGCACGCATTTACATCACAGACAAGATACCCATACCGAACACCCAGTTACACCATAAGATCAATGGTAATTTCACCTGCAAATCATCCAATGTAATATACCTTATCATGTGTGCAAAATGCCCAACAGCTCTTTATGTGGGGGAAACGGGACATAAATTACATAAGAGGTTTAATTTCCACAGATTCAGCCTTAACAACAAAAGGACAGAGACACCAGTGGGAGAACATTTTTGCCAAAGTGGGCACAGTGTCAGGGACATTAAAGTGACTGTACTAATGAGACAATTTCACAATCAGAGGGACAGAAAATTATGGGAGGTAAAATTAATGTTACAATTTGACTCTTTGACCTATGGCCTGAATAGAGACAGAGAGTTTCTGTCACAGTACTTAATTGTAAATTAACTTTTACGACAGTCCCTCTGGAATCATAAATACCTGGACTCAGAGGAAGAATGCTATTTAAATCACATCCTGTACAATTGACTGATCAAGGAATTTGTATCTGGACTAGTGTTCTTATCTGATTTCCATTATAAACAATGTAATGTGTTCTTGTATTTAAGAGACAAGTTTTCATATTTATCTGTATAAAATGCCTGAGGAAGAGACCTAAGAAGTCTTGAAAGCTTGCATTTTAAATCTGTTTAGTTAGCCAGTAAAGGTATCAACTTTACAAAAAGTTTTGCATCCTGTATTTATATATTGCACAAAGAGAGAGAAAGAGAGCAGATTGTTTGTCAGTCTGTCTGTAAGTAGAGGTGCCAGTTCCTGCAATCATCTCCATGCTGTACATAGCTCACTGTATAGCATGTATGACAAACTATTTATATACGGTCTGGCATTGTATAGTATACAGTCTGTGTATAAGGACTGGCACTATACAGTATAGGAGGGACAGTCCCTGTTTGAGACCCAAATCCCTCTGCTCCTCTATTTAGGAGATCACACTGTGTGGTGTATATACCAGTGTATCAGATTGCTCCACATCAATGAAACCCACAGTAATGTGGGTATAAACTTCTGTATATGTCTGTTAAATTAGTCTGTGTAAAAAAATACTTTCATCTTCTTCTAAATAATTCACTTACAGAAAGAGTAACTTAACCATTTCAGTACCAGAGGGGATGCAATTCATTGTTTACCCCCTGACACTCAAAGGGTTAAAAATTCTCTACAGTGGTCTGGCACTGTATAGCAGTGGTTCTCAACCTGTGCTCTCAGGATTTTAGAATTTCCTTTTAAGAGCACAGGTGAGTTAATCAATACGACTGAGCATCTGATCAACACACTTGTGTTCTATCAGGAAAATTCCTAAGTCCTGGCCTGTTAGTGGCCACTGAGGGCATGGGCTGAGAACCTCTGCTGTATAGTATACAGTCTGCATGTGTTTGTGTATAAGGACTGGCACTATATAGTATGTATGGTCTGGCATTGTATAGTATACAGTCTGTGTATAAGGACTGGCACTCAAAGGGTTAAAAATTCTCTAACATACACCACCAGCCACGCCCCCAGTAACACCACCTAAAACACAAGTGTCCCTCTTTGGCCATTTGAAGTGTTGGGAGGTATGTTACTTACACTGCTCACACTGTATGTATGTTCTGATTTGCATCTGTGTGTCACTGTTTGTGTATGTCACTGCATGTGTGTATATGTATGTATGTGTGTTGCATGCTTCTCTATCACTGTTGTCCCCCTGTATATGTGTGTGTTTGCACATGTGTCTGTGTATCACTGTGTGTACCTTTCTGACACGTACACCCGACGTTCACTATCCTAACATTTATTAAAAAAAAACCAAAATATTCCCTGTATAACATGATGGGCAATGCAGTCCCAAATTGCTAGTATATATATATATATATATATATATATAGGCACTGCAGATATCCAATTGGATGCACTGTATGCAAATAGAAGCAGTTGGGAGGTTGAAGTAAGAGCTGCCGCTTTTCTGTTTTCCGGTACAGAAATGCTAACTAGCCAATGGATCGTCTCCAGAATAGGTGGGAAGAAGGGCTCTGATGAGTACTGCGTTCGTTTTGAAAGCTAGTAAATCAGATTGGTGGAACTGTACATGTTAACCCTGAAAATAAAAAAATAATTTTTAAAAATAACAAAGAATAAAAAAAAAATGGAGGATTTTGGGGGCCAACCAATTGGACTAGAAAGATCTCTTTAAAAGGATAGTAATGTCCCAATAAAAGTATCTGCAAAATGGTAGCTAGAATAAAAGAATACTTAATGGCCTTACTCGTATCTCTCAAACCTTGATGGTTTGAGAGATATAAGAAAATAAAGGTCTGCGTTCCCTCCTCTTTCTGCCTGACAAGCTGTAAAGCTGTCAGAAGCAGAATCTGGTAGGGCGACCAGTGCAGCTTTTCAGGAGCGCTGACATCGGGATATCTAACTATGAATACCTCATCGGAATGGTCTACAACGTGTGCTTGCAAACCAAGCACACGTTGTAGACCATTCCGATGAAGTATTCATAGTTAGATTTCTCGATGACAGAGCTCCTGAAGAGCCGCTGTCTGGTCCTGGAAGCAGGATCTCATGCCGTCAGCTATACAGCAGACACATTAGAAGGGGGAAGGAGCGGAGGTCTTTTTTTCTTATATCTCTCAAACCATCAAGGTTTGAGAGATATACGAATAAGGCCATTAAGTATTATTTTATTCCTGCTACCATTTTGCGGATACTTTTATTGGGACATTACAATCCATGGATCCCGGAGAAACACCCAGGGCTTTTTTGATCATGTGAGCAGGGCTTGTTCAGGGAAGCATCCAAATGACTATTTGCATCAAAATGTGGTCAGAGGCTTACGCAGGATATCAGTGAGATGGAGGGATGAGAGGCCGAGGAACTGGTGACAGTGAACAGAATGGGTGGAAAACTAGGCAGAAAAGGTGGGAAAGTTGGTGGGGTTACCACAGAGCTCACCTTTCTGGAGAATCAGCCTCTGTTCCCGGACACCCGGTAATTGAATCTGAAAACTGGAGTCTCCAGGACAAATCCATAGAGTTCCCAGTTATGTACATTCACATATTTATATTATCGTTTGGGGCTCAGTTTGGTAACATCAAACAACATAATGTATGACAATGTTAATTTCATAGATTTAATCAAAGCACATTGAACATGTTTTAGAGAACCTTGTTATCACAGTTCTGCAGGAGAAGAACCAGCCCATTGACATGAATCAAGGAAAATTGGTGGATGGCTATGGATCCTGTGTGCTCCAGTCTAGGCACTAGAGTGGTGTGATAATTGTTGCACTGTATAAATGAAATTCACTTCATTAATAGCTTGCTTACTCTATTCGGTCGTAAAGTTAGTCTCCCTGGTGGTTGGTTAAAAAAAGGAAATGCTTTAATTGTCATTTATTGAAGCTAGCATAAACTGACCATACACACACACAAGTTACCCTTTTAAGGAACATGGTGTGTGTGTGTGTTAATGCAGTTAGGAGTAATGTGATGCTCAATCCTCTGGTCCTTAAACAGTTAAATAACTGCACAAGAACTGTCCCACATATCTCTTATTTATTTTGTCTGTTCATGTGACCATTTCCCCAAAATCTTACTGGCTACCAATGTCCAAAGGTGGAGCAATTCTGTGGCACATACTGTTACTGAACGATGCACTGTCTGCATGGAGATAAAGAGGAATAATTCTGGGACAAACCATAGGGGGTGGAATAAACATGGAAGGAATGTGAAATGTTACAATCTGGCTGGCAGGGAGTGGCAGGTAGGAGGGAGAGCAGTGTAGAATGTTAGTGTCTGACTGGCAGGGAAGGACAGGCAGGATGGAGAACAGTATGAAATGTTAGTATCTGACAAGCAGGGAGTTTAAGGTAGGAGGGAGGGAGAGCAGTATGGAATTTTAATATTTAACTGGCAGGGGGTGACAGATAAGAGGGAAAGTAGTGAGGAATGTTAGTATTTCAGTGCCTAGGAGCCCCAGGTAGGAAGGAGAGCAGTGTAGAATGTTACTGTTTGGATTTCAGGGAGTTTTGGGTAGGAGGGAGAGCAGTGTGGAATGTTAATATTTGGCTGGCAGGGAGTGGCGGGTAGGAGGGAGAGCAGTTTGGAATGTTAATATTTGGCTTGCGGGGAGTGGCGGGCAGGAAGGACAGCAGTGTTGAATGTTAGTATTTCACTGCCAGGGATTGAAGGCAGGAAGAGGCTGTTAAGAGGGAGAGAAGTGTGGAATGTTGGTATTTGGTTGGCAGGGAGTTGAGGATAGGAGGGAGAGCAGTGTGCAATGTTGGTATTTGGATGACAGGGAATGGCTGATAGGAAGGAGAGCAGTGTGCAGTGTTAATATTAGGCTGGCAGGGAGTGGTGGGCAGGAAGGATAGCAGTGATGAATGTTAGTATTTCACTGTCAGGGAGTGAAGGGTAGGAGGAATAGCAGTGTACAATGTAAGTACTTGGCTGACAGGGAGTGATGGGTAGGAGGGACAGCAGTGTATAGGGTTAATATCTGACTGGCAGGGAGTGATAGGTAGGAGGGAGAACAGTTTGAAATGTTAGGATCTGGCTGTCAGGGAGTGTCAAGTGGGAGGCAGAGAAGTGTGGAATGTTAGTGTTTGATTGACAGGGAGTGATGGGCACTGACTAATTTGCATAAACAACGTTAATATTTAATTTTACTTTTTAATTAAAAATTACTAACATAACGTATAGATAATTGTGAAAGCATTTTTTTAAATCACCTAAGTTGCCATGAATTGTTCCACATTGAAATTGCCTCTGAATCAGAGCCTTACAGCTTACTGTGCACCTTTTGTTAGCAATGGAAATGTTCCAAGATTCTCAGTTTATATTTACTTGAAGTAATCAGGTTACCTGAGGTAAATCTTGTTCTATTGCTCTATAACAGTGTACAGGTTTTATAGGTTATTATGGAATAAAATTATAGTGAGGTTTCTTTATACATGTGTCCCTTGTAAAAAGCATATGGCTGAAGTAAGGAAATCACATCTTAAAGGGATAGTAATGTTTCATAATAAAAGCAGCTCTAATTAATCATCATAGTATTTGGGCCATGGAGAGTGTTATTTCAATTCTGTCAGAGCTGTAGCTCAGGAGTAATTAAATGATAAAGTATCCCCCTCCCGCCCCTTTTACTGATGTAACACTGTTCAGCCAGAGCAGAAGGGAGGTGCCCAGGTAGACTGCAGAGAGGGACAATCAATTAAGATAAGGGAAAAACCTGAACAACTTGTCAAGGGGGCAGGGCTTTCATTGTTCTCATAGGAAGAAGATTGTCCCCTTCTGTTATCTGTCTGGTCTATGGACTGGATTCCACATCTGAGAAGAGATGGCTTACACTAGATAAAAGGGGAGGGAGGGGAAGCTTTGCTTGTGAATATCTCTTAAACCATAAAGGTTTGAGAGATAAGACTTATATCGTTCTTCATGTTTTTTTAATGCCTACAAAATAAAATAAATATAAAACGAAGTATTACTATCCCTTTAAAGCACGTGTGTATGTTTTTGAAAATATATTGCATATATGCTCCAACAGGCCTTGTATCTTAAGGCAAAGTGAAACAATTTGGGATTAAATCAGTATGGGACAAATAAAAATTTGCATTCATTTAACTGGGGTTTTTAATATGGATGAATGAAAAAGTCCTGTTTTTCCCACAGGATTTTACAAAGAAACCCCCAATTTCATAATATTTTTTCAGTGAAAATTATTGTGCGTAGAAACTCCATAAAATGTCCTCCTTTTCACTAACACCCAAAAACATTTCCTGGAAGAACTTTGCCAGTTTCCGCCTATGCCCTAGACAAGGGACAAGTAGTTTTAATTTGTATTAAAGGGATAGTAATACTTTGTTTTAGCTTTATTTTATTTTGTAGGCATTAAAAAAACATGAAGAATGATATAAGTCTTATCTCTCAAACCTTTATGGTTTGAGAGATATTCACAAGCAAAGTTTCCCTCCCGCCCCTTTTACCTAGTGTAAGCCATCTCTTCTCAGATGTGAATCTGGTCCATAGACCAGACAGATAACAGCAGGGGACAATCTTCTTCCTATGAGAACAATGAAAGCCCTGCCCCCCTTGACAAGTTTTTCAGGTTTTTCCCTTATCTTAATTGAAGATTGTCCCTCTCTGCAGTCTACCTGGGCATCTCCCTTCTGACCTGGCTGAGCAGTGTTACATCAGTAAAAGGGGCGGGAGGGGGATACTTTGTCATTGAATTACTCTTGAACTACAACTATGAAACATTACTATCCCTTTAAATTACAGTCGGTCGACCACATGACCAAGATATAGGGTGCTATTAACCCTTTCTCACATTTCTCCTGTGGTAGCAGATCTAGTAAATAACCCGGGGGCTTCATAATTCCAAAACAGCTACTGTCAACCATTCAGGGGAATCTGGCTGGTATTAGGCTGGAAATGAGCCCGGAAGTGTGTGGCTCTCACAGATTGCATGAGCAGATTCTTTCCATGGTCTTGGAAGTCCTTAACTTTGGTCTATGGAAAATGTAGTGTCGTAGAGGAGGGCTGTCCAAGTTCGGTCCTCAAGAACCACCAACAGACCAGGACGTAAGGATTTCCCTGATTAAGCACAGGTGAGTCAGTCAGTGGATCATTCATTGGACTGACTCACCTGTGCTCAGACAGGCAAATCCTTAAATCCTGACCTGTTGGGGCCCTTGAGAACTGAACTTGGACAGCCCTGATGTACAGGCCTGGATTTACATCTCAGGAGCCTGTAGGCACAGAAATCTGAAGCGCCCCATACCCCTGCCATTGGCCATCTCCAATGGACACCTCCACATTACCCCCCATATTCATATTGCCCTCACACTGTCCAGCTCCAACTTGCCCCATCAGCTCGAACTTGCCCTCACATTGCCCCCATCATCTCCACATTGCCCCCATCAGCTCCCACTTGCCCTCACATTGCCCCCATCATCTCCACATTGGCCCCACTTTGCCCCCAGTATCCTTTTCCTACCTCCTTGGTGGTCCAGTGGCAGGAGAAGTCTGTACCTCCTTCTGCACAGACCTGTAGCTGTTGTTGCTCCCGCGTGGTCTTCTCTTTAGGAATGCGGAGCGTTGGGAGATGATGTAATCTCCCAGGGCTCTGCATTACTATAGCGCCTACAAGGGAGCAACAACAGGACTTCAGCATGCGGCAGGTAGGGTTACTGTTGACACAGTGCAAAACGCTGTGAATGAAAATATTACTAAAAAAAAAAATGTATTCCAATGACAGGCACCCCTCTGCGAGGTGCGTCTGTATGCACCCTCTCTGGATACCAGTTCCAATATTTTCACAATCCCCAAATCTGCTTCCAGGTGCCTACTTTGTGGATCCAGTGGCTGTTATAGCCCATCAGATACAACCTCCTTCTCCCTCTCCTTTTTGGGGCCTCCTTCTCTAGTTACTGGATCTCTTCCTCCCGGCTCCCGGAGAGGATAAGGTATGTATAAAACAGACCACTGCCTGGGCTATATATAAAGCCTCTATTTATTGGCAGTACAAAAATATATATAATATATATATAATACAATTTTTAAAACTTTATTAAAAACAACAACACGTTATCTTAATACCCTACGCGTTTCGCCATAAGTCTATGACTTCATCAGGGGTAATAACTCATATGATAGAATGATCTCATATCATATAAAGGGGGGCAATGGGGAAAATTCAATATAAATAACATGAGAATGGCAAGTTTTTTAAGAAAATAATGTTATCAGTCACTCTCTAAAACTTTGCTCTGCTTCTAATATACAGAATTTAAAGCAATCCTGAGGATCATGAACTAAGAGAAATGGAGAAATTCTGGAGCCCACCAACCACACCATAGGGGACAAGAAAAATCCTCAGGTTCCCATTGATTTAAATGGGACTTAACCCTGTGAATGCAAGAGAAGACCTCTCCAGTATTAGTGAAGCTACAAGTCCCATTTAAATCAATGAGATTGTTTATTTGTCCCAAACGATACAGCTATTTGCTCCAGAATTATTCCAGCTCTTTTCAGAATGTCAACTGTACTACCTCTTTAAATCTGAGCATGCAGTAGGACTACAAAGATTATTAATTGTAACCCCATAGCAGGCGAATAACATATATGTTCAATTTTCTGGTTACCCTATCCAAGGGGTTAATTAAGCTGTAACCACTTCTCCATGATCTCTTCTTCAGGATGGTTGTGATATGATTACCATGTACAAATATATCTGAGGTCAATACAAATAACTCTCCAATGAATTATTTACTCAGTACGCTGAGCTAAGAATGGCAGGTCATCTATTAAGACTAAAGATGCTTTTGAAAGAAACAAAGGCTGGGGTTTTTTTTTTACAATAAGGGCAGTAATACTATGGAATTATTTGCCTTCATATTATGTGCTTGCAGAAACGGTAACTGCTTTAAAAAAAGTAACGGATACCAGGGGCCTGCACAAACATTTTGGGGGGCAGGGGCTCAAATGAAAAAAAGGGCACTTCTCATAATTATTTATTCAAAATGTATATTAAAAAAAAAGAAAAGAATTTACATCTCAGGAGCCTGTAGGCACAGAAATCTGAAGCACCCACCCCCCATTGGCAGTCTCCACTGGAGACCTCCACAATGCTCCTAATCTCCACATTGCCCCCCATCATCTCCATATTGCCCTTACATTGTCCCCTGTCAGCTCATATTGCCCCCATCAGCTCCACATTGCCCCCATCAGCTCTGTATTGCCATCAGCTACAACTTACCCTCAAATACATTGCCCCATCATCTCTACATTACCATCATCGCCATCTGGCCCCCAATCATATCCATATTGCCCCATCATTTCCACATTGCCCCCCAGTGTCCATTTCCTACCGCTTCCCTGGTGGTCCAGCGGCAGGAGAGGTCTGTATGTGCCTCCTCTGGCACAGACCTGTAGCTGCTGGAGCTCCCGCATGGTCTTCTCATCATGCAGAGCGCTGGGAGGTGATGTCATCTCCCAGCGCTCTGTAATACTAAAGAGCCGACGAGGGAGCGCAGCATCTACAGTTCTGCCCAAGAGGAGGCACAGACCTGACTGGGCAGTGGGGGGGGGGTTAGTGCGGGTGGCGAGGCAACTTTTTTTTTTGTTAAAAGGGCACTTCAGACAAAAAGGGCAGGTGCTCAAGCCCCCCTTGGTGTCTATGTGTGCACGTGCCTGATGGATACCCATCTAACACAGAATAATATTGTGATAGTTCGATTCAAAGCAAATAGGATGTTTATCCACTGTCTGCCATTTGGAGTCAGGAAGGAAACTGGGGCTTAATTAGAAATGTTTTATTTTATTTTTTTATTTTTGTTTGCCTTCCTATATTTCTATGATTGACAGGAAGGAGGTAGACAAAGAAGAAAGTCATCTTTCGGAGAACCATGTTGGGAATCTATATAAAGCACATCCTTCAAAGATGGTTCGTACTGGCATCTGCTACTGCCTGCTCACTGCTGAGTTGGAAAGCAGATCCATGCTGATTAGGGAAAGGTGATATCCCTTTAGTAGACAAGCAAGACTGCAACATCAGTACCACAATCACAATCCTCCTGGTCTCACAGACTTCATTAGAATATAGTGAGTACAATAAAGAATATTCTTAAACAGGTATATATCTATAATGCGTATACCATATGTTAGTAAGTATCATTAGGAAATCCAGTATAACTAGCAGAGTACAGTTATATAATATGCATGCAGTAATAGATTCATCATTATCACTGATTACCTGTTAAAGTACTCTGCTCAAACCAAGAGTAGAAGGGCAGTGTACGGGTGACTTTGGATGATCCTTCCTCTGCACAAGTTTCATGCTATGTAGTAAAAATGCAGAGGAAAGTGCTGCAACTTTATTAAATATTCTACTACTAGTTTAAAAGCCCATGTACACGAGCCACAGTGCCACCCAGCAGCCTCGGCTGGTGCTCGGAGCTTCTCTGCTCACTGGCCATGCTGCAGTCATACACAGTACAGAGTGCACAAACGCGGCGTGTTCGGGCAGTCTGTACCACGCATGACTGCAGAGCGGGCAGTCTCTACTGTGCATGACTGCAGTGCCTCAGTCTCTACTGAGCATGACGGCTTCTGACAGACATCCTAGCAAATTATTATATAGGACTGTGGAGGTGTACGAGTCCAACTCCATACAAGTCTTAGCTATGACAGAGTGAGTACTAATGAACCGGTATGTATAAATGCATTCATACACTCTAGTGAATACCCCAAAGAGCATTCACTTGATATCTAAGCCTGTGTACAAGTGCAATAATGTAAGGTATTGACTCAAGGGAGGAAAATATTATGTCTTTTTACAGGTCCACCCCACCTAGAATATGCTGTTCAATTCTGGGTGCCCTTTCTGAAAAAGAACATTATGGAACTAGAGAGAGTGCAGAGGAGGGCTACTAAACTAGTAAGGGGAATGGAAAGGTTTAGTTATGAAGAAAGGCTAGAAAAGTTAAACTTGTACACACTAGAGATACGACGTCTTAGAGGGGATATGATAACACTATATAACTATGTTCAGGGCCCATACAAAGGGCTCTCCAACGACCTGTTCATTAACAGAACAGTACACAGGACAAGGGGCCACCCGCTTAGACTTGAGGAAAGGAGATTTAATCTACAACAGCGGAAGGGTTTCTTTACAGTAAGGACAATAATGGTATGGAATTCACTTCCTGAGGAGGTGGTGCTATCGAATACATTATATGCCTTTAAAAAGGGCCTGGATACTTATTTAAAAGAGCATAACATAGAGGGCTATGTACGTTAGTATTGGGATTAATATTTAGTTAGGGCTTGTTGATCCAAGGAGAAATCTGATTGCCATTTGGAATCAAGAAGGAATTTTCCCCCCATTCAGGGTAGAATTTGAAATTGCTATATTGTGGGTTTTTTGCTTTCTTTTGGATCAACGATGGTAAACAGGAATAGGAAAAGGGTTGAACTAGATGGACGCAAGTCTTTTTTCAACCTAAATTACTATGTTACTATGTTAGCCCAGTGGTGGCTTCACTAGTGTAAATATCTGACCCCACTGAAGTAATACAAACAATCTCATATGCATTCCCTATGTAAATTTTGGTGGGAATAACTACTGAATAAAGAGAATGAATTCATTAAATGAATAAAGTAAAGAAAGTAAATCATTGAGTCCATCACCTGGAGTAAATATTCAAATAAATAACGAGAGAATCACCTACCAGCTTTCAGAAATGCAAAACACATCAACGATATGGTGACCACAGCCTTAGCGACCACAGACTTCATGTCTTGGATCAATCACAGTATCCAGAGAAAGTGAACGCAGGAGATGAGGATGTGGCATCAGTAGTTGCAGCTAATCCAAAAATGGAGGAATTAATGAGGTAAAATCTCTATATCAACAACAAAAGGTGTATGTGCAAGCCTTGGGATTTGCAGGTGCATTGATATGTGGGATATTATTGTGTAAGGTCAAGTTAACGAGCATTTCCATAGCCAAGGAAAGGTAGAGGTGAGACTGCATCATTAGAAAGCTACTGTGACAGCTTAGATGTTGAGCAAATCATTAACTGGTGAAAGGCAGAAGAATTTGATCACACATCATTTGATCTGTTTCCCCCTCATGGAGCTCGGACAGGAATAGACCCATATGCTAGACTTGTGCGATTCGGTTTGGCGAAATTTGGAATTCAGCGAAAAAGGGATCATTCAGCGACATTCGGGCCGTCTGAAAGGCAAGGGTCGTCTGCCAAAAAAAATCCAAATCCGACTACCCCTGGTCCGAATGTCGTTGAAAATTTCGGAAATTTGGCGACTACTACCCGCATGCGTGATTACTTTCCCTCCATACTTTCCTTCCATGTCTCCAGTCCAATTAGCTTCTCCATTTCATGAGCTACTTTCCCTCTTTATCTCTATTCCAGTTAACTTCTTCGTTTCATGTTGGGGGTTGAACTAATGACACAGACATCCAGACAGCCTGCATTTCCTGTTAGTGCTTTGTTGGAGCTCAGAGAGAGAAGAAGCAGGAGATATTAGTGTCCAGTTATATAGGTAGGCAGGTAGCATTAGGCATAGGGAGGCAGCCAGCATTAGTGCCTTTTTGCCACTGCAAGGGAGAGCCATATTTGTTCCTATGCAAAATATTAAAAATATTAGGGATTTATTAGAATAATTTTCAGAGTGACACAACAGCCGGTCTCACAGTTCTATAGGCAGGCCTAGTACCTTATTGCCAGTGTAAGGGAGAGTCACCTTTGTTTGTGTGTAAAATATTAAAATTAATAGTAGGAATTTGTTTGAATAATTTTCAGAGTGACACATCATCCAGTCTCACAGTCCTGTAGGCAGGCCTAGTACCTTATTGCGTCCGCAAGTGAAAGTCACCTTTGTAAAATATTTAAATTAACATTACGAATTTGTTTGAATAATTTTCAGAGTGACAAAGAAGCCAGTCTCACAGATCTATATGCAGGCCTAGTAGTACCTTATTGCCAGTGTAAAGGAGAGTCACCTTTGTTTGTGTGTAAAATATTAAAATTAATATTAGGAATTTGTTTGAATCATTTTCAGAGTGACACATCATCCAGTCTCACAGTTGTGTAGGCAGGCAAGCAGGCAGGCCTTCCTTCATTTTAGCTGCATCCATACTTCATTTACTTCATCCAATGTACCATAAGGCTAAAGCTTCACCTTACCTTCTTCCACCATCTTCATTTAGACCCCAGAAATGGTTCCATTTATTTAATTTTCATTTTTTATTGTATTTTTAAAAGTATTTTAAATTAGACAAATAATTCTGACTGTCATCGAATTTCGTCCGAGTTGAACAGGTCGGATCCGAAATACGGAGTCGATGAATGAAAAAAAAAAATTTAATCCGAAATAGAATTTTACCAGAGACTTTTGTAGTGCACAGGTCTACCATATACCCTTCTGGAGGGGGACCTGTCACATTACTGGTGATATAATATCACCGGTGACATGGAAGGCAGGGTGCCACTTTGCTCTCTATGATCTCCTCTGTTGAACTGCCAGTGCTATCAGCTGGAAGATCAATTGGTAGGGACATCAGAAGGTGTCCTGATGCCCCCAACAAGGTCTGAGTAATACAATAAGTAAATAAGATGTGTGCCAGAGGGATGTCCAGTGAATTGCTTTGCAATGAGTTGGAACTCACACATCACACTCTATTTCTCCTTCCTATATGATAGTACCTTTGTGAAAACTTTGCAATAGGCTTATTCATCTGTAATTTTTAGATCCTTCTTATAACCTTTTTTGGGCAGTAAGATGACTTCTGTATTTTTCCATGTTTCAGATGCTTTGCCGAGTAGTAGGCATTTTGAGAATAGTTTCGTTAGGACTTTGAATTAAGATTGACCTGCGGCTTTCAACATTTCAATAGTGACTGTTTAGTTTCACAACACGGGAAGCGATTCTTTCTGAAATACTTTATACTTTTATGACTGAGTCTGTCAGCCTTTTGTTAAACAAGAATCCGATTCCTCCACATTGTCCATTACTGGTTCTTTTACAGTATAGCCAGTGTCAATCTTTGCCAGAAGTCCTGAAGAACTGCAAGAACGCACTGAAGAACCACAACAGGAAAGCAAATATTTTGGTCTGAAGATAAACATCAACAAAACTCAAATTTAACAAATTTACCATGCCAAGGAAAATCACCGTAGGTGGACTAGAACTAGAAGACGTATGGTTACCTTGGACAGGAAATGTCAGCAGATGAAAACACCATGAAAGAAATTTAGAGATGAATAAAATTGGGATGGCAAGCATTTGGAAAAGTTAGTAGCACTGTCTTAAAGACAAATTTATCGCTCTGCCTCAAGCGAAAGGTTTTTGACCATGTGTCCTCCCAGTCCTTACATATGGCTGTGAAACATGGACACTGAATGTCAAAGCCATACAAAACCTTAAAGGGATAGTAATGTTTCATAATAAAAGCAGCTCTAATTAATCATCATAGTATTTGGACTTTGGAGAGTGTTATTTCAATTCCATCAGAGTTGTAGTACAAGAGTAATTCAATGACAGGGTTACCCCCCCTCCCGTCCCTTTTACTGATGTAACACTGTTCAGCCAGAGCAGAAGGGAGGTACCCAGGTAGATTGCAGAGAGGGACAATCTTCAATTAAGATAAGGGAAAAACCTGAAAAACTTGTCAAGGGAGGCAGGGCTTTCATTGTTCTCATAGGAAGAAGATTGTCCCCTTCTGTTATCTGTCTGGTCTATGGACTGGATTCCACATCTGAGAAGAGATGGCTTACACTAGGTAAAAGGGGCGGGAGGGGAAACTTTGCTTGTGAATATCTCTCAAACCATAAAGGTTTGAGAGATAAGACTTATATCATTCTTCATGTTTTTTTTAATGCCTACAAAATAAAATAAAGATAAAACGAACTATTACTATCCCTTTAAGGTTACACAGAGAATTATGGACCAGTACATTTTTAAGCATAACGAAAAGAGACTAAAAAATGTTTGCATGGATTTGTCAGCAAAGTTCCATGATGTAATTGAAAGAGTAAAACACCTGAAATGGAAATGGGCAGGCCACACAACAAGATTTGATAGTAGATGGATCAAACACATTTTAGAATGGATTCCACTTCACACTAAATGCCCAAGAAGAAGACCAAAGACAAAGGGCTAGATTCTATTGCAGGTGCTAATTTTATCACTGCTTTTATCTCCAGGTTTCCCTATAGACTTCAGTAGGAAAATATTTGATAAAACGGGTTTTAAAGTGGAACATTCAACTAAAATAAAAATGTGACCATGGGTTTTAATCATTAATACAAGATTAATGCTGTTTTCTTTTTTTTTTAACTCATCTACTGGTGGAGATATTTAGCCTTCAAATCGGGCACTTCCGTGTTCTGCGGGATCCTGTATGTCCCTCATGACACCTCAGGACTTCCCAGCTGCCCCAGGGAGCTCACTCATGCTCCTCTTTGTAGCTGTGTTTCTGTGGGCTAACGGTTCAGCAAACTCCCTTTACCAAGCTACCGAGGTTACAAAGACACAGGAATGAAGTTGTTTGAGGCTTGCTGAGGAGGACATCATTTTGCAGTGGATTGACAATGGTTGACGCTTATGGATATATATATATATATATATATATATATATATATATATATATATATATATATATATTTATATACTAGTTACAAAGACCGTATACACAGACTGATCCGGAGAGGAGAGCTCCGGATGGCTCACAGCCTGTCTGTGCTCCCGGCTCTGGGGCAGCAGCGGAGGCGCTGGGTGACAGTTTGTCACCCTGCCTCCTCCGCTGCTGCCCAGGAACCGGGAGCACAGACAGGCTGTCAGCCTTCCAGAGCTCTCCTCTCCGGATCAGCCCGTTCTGCGAGTCCCCACTGCGCATGTGCGGTTACGCACACATTGAGCGACGCATTCTAGGACTTTTTGTTATGTGCCTTTTTATATTGTATTTATGACCATACACTTTGAATTTTTATTCTTTTAATTAAAATTGTGTGATTTTGTATGAGGAGAGAGTAACTGAGAGTCATTTCTGTGATTCATCATCCATTGTTTATTTCCATCATCTCCACATACAATATTGCCCTCACATTGCCCCCCGATCAGCTCCACATTGCTCCCATCAGTTCCATATTGTCCCCATCATCTCCACATTGTCCCCATCAGCTCCATATTGCCCCCCATCAACTCCATATTGCCCCCCGATCAGCTCCACATTGCTCCCATCAGTTCCATATTGTCCCCATCATCTCCACATTGTCCCCATCAGCTCCATATTGCCCCCCATCAGCTCCACATTGCCCCCATCAGCTCCGTATTGCCCTCACAATGCCCCCCATCAGCTCCATATTTGCCTCACATTGCCCCAGTGTCCGTTTCCTACCTCTTCCCTTGTGGTCCAGAGGCAGGAGAGATCTTTGCCTCCTCCTTCAGCACAGACCTGGAGCTCCTGTGCAGTCTTCTCTTCATGCAGAATGCTGGGAGATGATGTCATCTCCCAGTGCTCTGTATTACTAAAAAGCTGACGAGGGAGCGCAGCATATACAGGTCTGTGCCGAATGAAGAGGCACAGACCTGTCTTCATGGCGCCAGGCTGGGAGATGAATTAAAAAAAAAAAAACCACACGCAACATGATCCCAGTGACAGGCGCCCCTCTGTTGGGTGCGCCTGTAGGCAGATGCCTACTCTGCCTAATTCTAAATCTGGCCCTGTTCTCACAAATTATGTCACAAGTGCATTCCTCAAAAGAGATGCCAGGTATGCTTAGAAATAGTGCCCATAAGACATTGCGATGTATAAAGTTCAAGCTCAATAAAAATAAATATAATTTCAAGTCAATTTAGCCCAATGAAATAGCAAAGGGTCCAAACAGAAAAGTAGCTGATAAGTCCCATTTTTTTACTATTATACATGACCACTCCTATCCTGACACACCTTTATTCTTTTGTTCCATTTAGTCTCAAAGTTGATACTTCTGAAACAGCAGTAGGAGCTGTTCTTTTCCACAGGAGAGTTACCAAACAGGATTTGCTTTTCACAGCTTTCTTCTTGCTCAAGTTGCTTCTAGCAGAGACAAAGTATGATGTCAGAGATTGTGGACTTTTGGTTATAAAATTGGTCCTAGAACAAGTGGCATGGCATTTTGGGATTACCAGGTTCAGGGTTTAAAAGTTGAAGCCTTTGCTATTAGCCAGACCTGAAAAGTTACTCGCCACTTCAAGCCATAACATACCCACCAGGGCTGAATTTCTACTCACCAGGGCTAAATTTCCACTCGCCATTAGCAAGTGGCGAGTTGAAATTTTGAGCCCTGACCAGGTTTACACTATCTGAATTTAGGCTTATGCCTATAGGATGGAGATGAAGGGGGCATTGTGGAAGGGGCAATGTGGAGATGAAGGGGGCATTGTGGAAGGGGCAATGTGAAGATGAAGGGGGCATTGTGGAAGGGGCAATGTGGAGATGAAGGGGGCATTGTGGAAGGGGCATTGTGGACATGAACGGGGCATTGTGGAGGTGAACAGTGTGGGCAATGTGGAGGTGGGGAGGAGGATGGGGTGTGCAGTGTGGAGCTGGGCAAAGTGTGGGGGTGAATATGTGGGCGGGTCAGGGGATTGTGTCCTGGTCGGAGGGGGGTGGGGGCATCAAAATGCACCTTCGCCCTGTGTATACATAAATCCTTGTACCGTCCGGGCGTTTAAAAAAAAAAAAAAAGAGCGAACGCGCCCCCCCCAATGGGCTGCTCAGAAAATAAAAATGGGCTGCTCAGCTTTAAATGCCCGGGCCTATTTTTTGTCCCAGTCCGGGCCTGGTGGCAAACCACAAGGCTCAATACCCAGCCTTCCCTTGTATGGATGCTATTACTTCATGTGTCTGTGACAGTGTACTCATTACCTGTCGTGGATTGGTTGACTAGTACCTAATTGGCGACTATTGAGGCATCCCCAAATCTTGATGCTGGCATTTAAATTTGTGGCATTTGTCTGAAAAACCACTATTGACTATTGATGATTATTATGGCTGGCACCTCACGTGGCATACGTATTTTTCCAGGTACCTAGGGATATTCTCCCTCTCTTGTCCTACCAGCAAGAGACATGTTCACCTCCATAAAAAGTATGATCAGGACTACCTGAAGATGTTAACTCTTGATCCAAAGAGCAATGGCAAAATTCATAATCGTCATTAGGATTTTCTGGCCATAGCAATGTAAGTGGTAAGGGTAATTAATAAAAGGTGTTAGTTCTACTTGACACAGCAGACAGTTAGAGTCCTATCTACACATTCCATTTTCCTCTCCAGCATCACTCCCATAATCCCTTTGGAGGTAAAAGAACTGTATGTTAGGGGTCTAAACAAATTCCCATCTATATATATATATATATATTTAAAACTCTTAGTTATGTTTCTGTTCCCAGTGTGGTGATTGGCCACTTAGGAAACATACCCAGCCAATCATAGCACTCTGTTCTCCGTTCCAGGGTGCTGGCCAATCAGCACACGTAATCGCTGCTTGAAATTCAAGTGTATATCGCAGCATTCTGGGACATGTTCGCCAGCCAATCAGCACACGCAACGCTTGAAATTTAAATGTATAGCGCAGCATTCTGGGACATGTAGTCAGCACATGCAAAACACAGCTTGAAACCCAAGCGTATAGCGTAGCATTCACTCAGGGTCACACACACTCAGGGTCATACACTCATTCACTCAGGGTCACACACACTCAGGGTCATGCACTCATTCACTCAGGGTCACACACACACACACACTCATTCACTCAGGGTCACACACACGCTCATTCACTCAGGGTCACACACACTCTGGGTCATACACTCATTCACTCCGGGTCACACACATACACTCATTCACTCAGGGATAAATAAAATGAGTTATTAATTTATAACCTTTAAAATCTGCTATAACGGCGTATGTTATGCCAGATACAGCTAGTTGATATTAATTAAGGGTTATTAAAACCGTTGAAAGTTAAAGGGATAGTATTACTTAAAATGTAAAAAAATTATCTTGGAGCGTTTATCCCCCTGAGTAAAACAAGGATACTCCCACTTCTGAGAGGTGTTTTATTCAAAAGTTATTACAGCTCAAACTTGAATTTTTTTTAGGTGCAATATCACAGTGGCCTGAAATTGTACAGTGGCGCTGCTGCTACGCCATCCTATGAAGATTTATAGTCAGCTGACCAGAGCTGTCCATACAGTGGTGTAGCAACAGCGCCACTATGTACAATTTCAAGCCACTGTGATACTGCACCAAAACTAATTCAGGTTTCAGCTGTAATAACTTTTGAATAAAGCAGCTCTCAACAGTGGTAGTTCCTTTGTTTTTCTCAGGAGGGTAAACCCTAGAATATATATATATATATATATATATATATATATTTTTTTTTTTTTTTTTTTTTTTTTTTTTAAGTTACTATCCCTTTAGGTCTCCAACAAATTGCATCACAATGTGTGGGAAACCCTTAGAGCATTCAAGGGGTTAAAGTTCCCTTTTAACCCTTTGAGTAGCAGAAAGGTATGCAATGCATTGTTTTGCCACACCCTGCATACTTTTTTGACCCCTAAAGGATTAAATCAATGAGAATGTGCAGTCATCTCTTCTGGTGAAGTCTGATTCAGTACGTCATAGCAAATCAGCTTTCTTCTCTGTTTCCCAATCACTGGGAAGGACTCTTGTTTATTACCAGTAAGGTGAGTCCTCCAGCCTTACAAACCTCAGCAAGGCACAAGCACAGCAAGCAACTATATAATCATGTCTGTTTTTATGGAAAACATTGTAATTGTGTATTACTTTACAAGGGACAAAGTCGTGTTTACTCAAGATTTACCAACAGCATTCCTACAAAGGCCATTAAAATGTGTGATTTTATTAGGAAAGAGAAAACCAAGAAGCAGGGAGTGGACTGTTATTAGTTTGTCCATCCTGGGGCACACCTTGTCAATTGAGATCATCCTATATAATAATTCGCTAAAAAATGTGTAACGACGCAATCATGCGCAGTAGAGACTGCCCGCACAGTGACTGATACAGAGCTGGACGCGCCGAAGGAGCATCCAACTCTGCATCAGCCGCGGCGCGGGTAATCTCTACTGCGCATGACTGCCCCGCGACCAGCTGGCAGTGGCACTGTGGCCCATGTAACGGGCTCTTCAACGAGTACACACATAATTGACATTTGAGTTACTTTTATTATCTACCAGGAACTAGCAACAGTCATGGTGAGTTCAGAATGTGAATCCACAAAGAATTCTGACAAAACACAATGATTGCGTCTGCATCTAGATATTGTGGGTGCAGTGCAATTTTTGTTGTAGTGTAATTCTATTTTAAGGCTTTGGGCATGATGTACCTTTTCGGGTAGCCCACCACAGGCACCGCTTTGTGTCAAAGCAGTCAATGGGCAGTTCTCCCTCTGTTGTGAACCATAGAAAGAGCAGATTGTGCACTAATGCCCCTGATGTCCAGTGACCACAAATCTGCACTAGAACCGAGGATGAGTACTCTGCTGCTCTCATCTCCACAGTTTCCTTGTATAGCAAAATGGAAATGTGGTCACCTTACTTCCACCCCTTCAAAGAGACTAAAACATTTGAAAAGAATAGAGTTTCCTATCGGAGTCAGTACCTAGTACCAGCCTCAGAAATATGGTACCACATTTGTATGGTTTGACATACTGTAGGGGGTGCCAAGAGCATTAATGTACAGCTAATATTCTTATTTTCTAATATCTGCTGGCACTAAAATGGTGATAACAATTACCGACTTGGGGAAAAAGTAGACAAGGCATAAACAGCCAACCTCATCAACTGAAGGGTCACTTGCCTTTTTACCCCTAGGTTAGCGTGTACAAGTGTTTTCTGAAAGTGGTGATATAGGAAAAATAGGGATCTTTTACATCAAGACTACTTCAAACATACTGATCACTTTAAAATCCATGACATTTCCTACTGTACTCAGTACCTCCTGCCAGACTGGAAAAAGTGGTACCACAATAGTAATTGTCATATTATGTGGGGATCCAGAAGCCCAAACCCAAGCCTACCTCAGTCTCAGGTGGAGCTGAGATATAGGCTCTTAAAGCACTTCCTCATTATCTAGAGTTAAAAAATGGGTTCTTTTTGCTGAAATTATGTCATAATGCAAGTGCAGGATGATGATGTCATTAAAGTGACAGATTGTCTGGAGACAGGACTTCCACTGGGGACTGAAACCTACGATCAAGTTAAGACTCATTCCTGGTATTAACCATATTATTATTTTTTTTATTTATTTATTTAGAAAATGTTTTACCAGGAAGAATACATTGAGATTTCTCTCGTTTTCAAGTATGTCCTGGACAGTTTTCAGTAGAGGGTTGCTTATTTATACAAATTGAGAAACACTATATATTACATGTTATTAAATATACATACAAATATTCATATGGAAATTTTAGAATTATAAACAGTTACACTCTGTTTTTAGATATAGAGAAGCATTTACTTTTAAGGATTTTAGACTGGGAGCAGATCTGGTTATTTCAGGCAGATAGTTCCAGGCCATTGGCGCTCTGTAGGAGAAGGCGGCTCTTCCTGCTTCTTTCTTGTATTGTGGTATACGTAGCGAGTTGTTTGCGGTGGAGCGGAGGTTATACTTCGTATGTAGAGCAGGAGTGAGCATACTGCTCAGGTAGTCTGGTAGTTTTCCAGAGAAGTGGTTGTGTACTAAGCAAGAAAGGTGAAGGGCACGTCTAGATTTGAGTGTTAACCAATTTAGTTCTTTTAACATATCACAGCGATGAGTAGTGTAATTACATTGAAGGCTAAAGCGGCATATTGAATTATACAGGGTGTCAAGTTTACTGAGATGGATTTCTGGCGCTGGAGAATAAACTACATCACCATAGTCTATGACAGGCAGCAACATCTGTTGCACAATACGTTTTCTAACCAGGGGACTTAAACATGATTTGTGTCTAAAAAGAGCACCGATTTTGGGATAAAGCTTGGAAGTTAACTTGTCAATATGATGTCCAAAAGTGAGGCTGGGGTCAAGCCACATACCAAGATATTTGTAGGAGTCCACTGGGAACAAATTACGATTAGACTCCGTTACAATGGATATGTGGGTATTGCCGAGATTACGCAGTTTGTGTTTTGTGCCAAATATCATTGTGACAGTTTTGTCTGTGTTTAAGAACAGTTTGTTCCTTGCTATCCATCTTTCAACCTCGCAGAAATCATGTTGTAATATGGCCTCAAGGTGTGATATGTTTGAATTTTTAGTATAGAGAATGGTGTCGTCTGCATACATGTGTACTGAAGATGATTTGCAAACCTTGGGAAGATCATTTATAAAAAGAGAAAACAGAAGAGGGCCAAGAATGGAGCCTTGAGGAACTCCACTTGTTACTTTGAGAGGAAGGGAGTCATTGCCAGCAACTGACACATACTGCATTCTGTCTGATAAATAGGATCGGAACCAGTTTAGAGAATTATTACCCAGTCCTGATCTTTGGAGTTTATTTATAAGAATATTATGGTCTACTGTGTCAAAGGCCTTGGCAAAATCTAGGAAAATGGCTCCTGTGAGGTCACCATTTTCCATGCCCGTCTGGATATCGTTGGTTACTTTTAGGAGGGCCGTGACTGTTGAGTGATTTGGTCGAAAGCCTGATTGAAGAGGGGTGAAAAAACTAGTCTGTTGGTAATATTTATTTAGTTGCACATGTACACATTTCTCTAGGATTTTGGATAAAGTGGGGAGTAGGGATATTGGTCTGTAGTTTGATACTACACTTTTATCCCCACTTTTGTGGATAGGCACAACTCTAGCCACCTTCCAGGATTTGGGCATGTACCCTGTTGCCAAAGAGGTATTAATTAAAGAAGCAATCGGTTTGGCCATTACCATAGCACTGAGCTTTAATAGCATTGTTGGTAGTTTGTCAGGGCTAGATTGGCATTTCATTTTTGGATTGAGGAGGTGATCATATATTTCGCTTTCATTTACTGGCATGAAATTGAATTCATATTCAGAACTGGGCCGGGCAACAGGTGCCAGTGAATGTTCTGTAGATGGCTGAACTTCTGAGTTACCTTTGTTTTGTGTAATCAGTGTGGTGGCACATCCAATAAAGTAGCTGTTAAATGCATTGGCTATGGCTGTGGGGCATTGTATTGTTTCATTATCTATGATTATAGTTGATGGGTGAGTATGATTAGGAGGGTTATAAAGGTTTTTAATAACCTTCCAAAAGTTGGCTGGCTTTGAAATGTTACTGTTTAAGTTGTCAGTAAAATATTGTGCTTTTGCTAATTTTGTTTGTTTTGTACATGTATTCCTTAATTGTCTGTATGCAGTGTGATCATATGCGGAGCCGGTTTGTTTAAATTTTGTCCATAAGGCATCTCTGAGACTGTATAATTGAATCAAGTCAGCTGAGACCCAGGGTAGATGTGCCCCCCTAACCCTGATCTTTCTTAGTGGGGCATGTGTATTACAGACCTGCAAAAATTCAGAGTTAAAGAATTCTATCGCTGAGTCTAGGTCTGGTATTAGCTGTATTCTCTGCCATGAGCAATTTCTTAAGTCATTTAGGAAGGACTGAAGATTAAAATTTCTAAATGATCTCGTGAGTATGACTTTGGAATATGACTTGACTGGTTTTATTTTGCGGACACAGTAAACTATGGAGTGATCACTAAACACGTTTGCTAGTACACCTGAGTCTTGGATTCTGCTTCTGCAGGATGAAAGGATCCAGTCTAGCAGAGTATGGTTGGATGTTTTAGGATTTATGCGAGTAGGGGGGGAGATTAGTTGTGATAAATTCAATGTTTTAAACAATGAACAAAATTTTTCATTCCTGGAGTCTAGCCAATTTATATTAAAGTCTCCAAGAACCACCAGCTCGCTTTTCTTGTTTTGAGTGGCAATCTCCTTTAGGTGTTGCGCTATGTCTGAAAGGGTATGTGCTGGGGTATTTGGTGGTCTGTAGATGCCTACAATTATGATTTGTTTTGAATATGGAAGACAAATTTTACCAGCAATGTATTCATAAGAATCAGAGTTATGAGAGTCATTTAGAAGTGTAAAGTTTACTGATTCCTGTATGTATATGATTACCCCTCCTCCTCGCTTTGCACGGTCTTTTTGAAAGCATGAGTATCCATCTGTAGCAGTATCCTTAGCTGTTTTCGGGATTAGGCTGATAATGTAGTAAGGCACGTCCTTATCAGCAAAATGAATATTCTAGTTACTCAAGTTATTTTGTTGAACTGAGCATTTTCTGCTCTTTTTTCAATGAAACCCTTCAAGTGCCAGAAAGGTATGCATCACATTACTTCCCTGGCACTTAAAGGGTTAAATTAAAAATTAATATATATTTTGTTTGTTGATTAAGCATGTTTTGTAGCTGACTACAGTGATCATGCTGTGTTGCGGGTATGTCATGTATAAATGCAATGCTCTGCACCAGACATGCTATCCCAGTTTATGGTAGCTGGTTTATTTAGCAATATTGCTGTAGTGTCCAGTTTATAGAGTAATTTGGACAGTTAATTCACCTGTGTACATACCCCATTTCGGTCCAGCTCATTTAAAGGGATAGTAATGTTTCACAAAAACAGCAGCTCCAATTAATCTTCATAGTATTTGGGCCATGGAGAGTGTTATTTCAATACTGTCAGAGTTGTAGTTCAAGAGTAATTGTCCCTCTCTTCGATCCATCCAGACAGTCTTGCTGCTCTGAGGTGAGCAGTGTTACATCAGTAAAAGGGGCAGGAGGGGGATACTTTATCATTAAATTGCTCTTGAACTAAAACTCTGACAGTATCTTCAGTGATCATAAGGAAAAACCTGTCAAGAGGGGAAGGGTTTTCCTTATGATCACAGTAAGAAGATTGTCCCTTGCTGTGAGCTGTCTGGTCAAGAGACCAAATTCCATATCTGAGGTGCGGAGGCTTACACTAGGTAAAAGGGACGGGAGGGGGATACTTTATCATTCAATTACTCTTGAACTATAGCTCTGACAGAATTGAAATAGCACGCCCCACGGCCCAAATACTATGAAGATTAACTGGAGCTGCTTTTATTGTGAAAGATTACTATCTCTTTAAGATCTTTTTCATGTGACAGTGTTCTAAGACAAAGGTATCTTTTGTGTAAGAAAACAGTGGATTGGTTTGGGATGTGGGATCACTAAATTAGTGGGTTGTGTGTGTTCTTAACAGGGAAACGGTGCCAAGGATCATTGTCTAAGACCGCTTGTGATATAAATATGACCCATAGCTTGTTGCTGTTATGGATGTTTGTAGCAAATTAATTATAGATATTAAAAAAAGATAAATATATCCACAACACATGCATCCTCATTTTATACAGATATATATATTTTTATTTTAACTTACATGAGCAACTATACAATAAATGTTATAAATACATATATATTATATATAATACATATAGAATATATACAACTTAAATACAAATTTTAATTCGTAAATATATAACATATCATTGGAATACTTTCCTATTTCTTCCCTGACAGGCTCAGTATATGCATGTAATTAGCAGCTAAGTTTAACATTGTGAGAGCCAGAGGGGATAACCAATGCATTGCTTTGCAATGCTTTGGCTACCCCTATAGCGCTCAAAGGGTTAATCCTTTGGACGCTGTCTCTGTAACCCATTGCTAAGCGATGCAACAGAGACCTTTCTGGCATCCGAGGGGTTCAGAAAGACAAAAGGCTTTTTCAATTTAACAAAGTCCATTTTGTGTTACATTTCAGGAGTGAGTCTTTATGCTGCTGGTTAAAAGACCAACACACATTCTTTTCTCTTCTCCATTAACCCTTTGAGTGCCATAGAGGTACTGATCACATTGCTCTGCAATGTGTGGCATATCTCTCTAGCACTCAAAGGGTTAAAATCTTTATGCTGCTGGTTAAAAGACCAACACGCATCTGTTTCTCTTCTCTATTAAAATTAGACTCCCTTATCACCAACTCCACCCAGTTGTGAGAAGGAGTGGACCAGTCCAGAAGTCCTAAAGAACACGATTGGCTTGATGCATCCATGATGACAACAACCTCCTTCAAACAGAAAGCATAAGCTTGGATTATGCTGCAAGAAAAATTGCCTGTAGGGGGCACTGGCAAGGTTTGTGGAGTAGAATGTTCTGTTGATTTTGAGTGTTCTATTCTGTTACTGGACACAATCATGTGTTGAAGGTACAGTATTGTCCTGGTAACCCAACCCTGGCTCCTTTATAGCAGGTAACACGTGGCTATATGCCAGTTTCATGGAAGAGAGAACAGTTGTTCCTAGAGGCTACAGTGTTCATGTCAGTTAGTGGATTATTGTTCAGCTTGTTTTGTTCCATGGTACTGACTGAGGGTTAAACGCAGGTCTGGGAACATTCATCTGGGGACGAAAAAGAGAAAGGATCAATGGAGCTGATCATCTACTGAGTCTCTACATTATTAATATTATTATTTTTATTCGGCCTTGTTCTACTCTTTCTCCCCATCTGTTTTTTTTAATATTTTTTCCCCATTTCCTTTTCCTCTTTATCTTCGCCTGTTCACTTTCTTATCACTCTGTACCCCAGGAGCAGACAAACTGTAACTCTCCAATTTGTTGTAGGACAACTCCCAATATCCTCAGCTGGCCATTGTCAGATGATGGGAGTTCTAGTTTCCTCTCTCTCATTCCCACTCTCACTGATATTCTCTCTCTCTCTCTCTCTCTCTCTCTCTGTCTGTCTCTGCCCCACAAGAAAAACACTCAGCTATCTCCCACCCCACACACACTCTCTTTTTCTCCTCCACACACATTCAGCTCCCCCCTCTCTGTTTCTCTACAAACACATGGGCGGATTGTCCTATTGGGGGATCGGGCATCCCCCGGTGGGCTGCTAGATCATGGGCCGGTGGGGGAGATCAGAGGATCTCACCTCACCGTCCCACGATATTTTGAAGGAGAGGTCTGTGTTGCCACTGGCACAGGCACTCTCCATGACAGCCTTCGTGTTCCTTGTTAACCTTTTGAGTGCCAGAGGGGTACGCAACGCATTACACTCAAAGGGTTAATGTAGAGCGCCAGGATATGATATAATATCCTGCTCCTGCTCTCCCATGCCACACAGGGACCACAAGGGGGCGTCGATAGGGACGTCGGTGCAGCTAGAGGGCTGCTTTAAAAAAAAATGCCCAGGATGGTATTCCCCTACAATCTGCCCCTGCACACACACACACACACACACACACACACTCTCTCTCTCTCTCCCTTCTCTCATGCTCTCCTTTCCCACACATACACACTCACCTCTTGCTCTTACACACTCACACACACCATATCGCTCTCTCTCTATCTCCTCCTCTCTCTGTCTCTCTCAGTCTATCACCCTCCCTATTTCTCTCTATCACTGTCTCTCCATATGCAAACTTCCCCTTTCTGTGCATCCCCCCCACTGAATTCCTCTCACCTTCATATTTGTGTTTACATTCTGCAGAACTGGTTGGAAATTGCTTTTACCACTGGAGTTCTGAGATCCTGAAATAGAAAACGAAGTGTTAAAATATAAATGCACTATAGATTGCTTTGTATTCGAGGGCTGAGAGAGCAATGTTCTGCAAGTCTCTGTGGGGAAGGGGGTAATGGAGTGATACTCTGCTGATATCTTACCTTCTGCGTTACCCGATGAATGTGAACGCCAGGTCATGCCATTTGGATTGTTCTCTGTTTCCCAACCTTCTTCATACCAACGCTCTTCTGTATCTATTAACCTACACAGACGGAAATAGGAAGGACAGATTAATACCCCAGACTTGTCCTGGCATGCAGTTATATACACCAATGTCTGTGCACTCAGTGAATAATAAAATCAATGGACTAGGTGTCAGTAGAACAGGTGACTACACATATTGTCCTTGTAGACAAACTGAACTTACAGGACTTGTCCATGATGAATCAGGGGCAAATGTATCATATATTTAAACATTTATGATAAATTTGCACCTGATTAATCTTGGACAAGTTCCTTGAGTGTGGTTCTTCTACAGGGATATGATATATACTATGACTCAGAGGATAAGGATGAATCGGAAACAAGTTCTCCAATCACAAGCATAGCTATTTGGATTTTCGTGGGAATCTGGCAAAACATGTTTGTTGTATTGTTTATTTTGTTCTACTCATTAAAAGAGATAGTAATGGCTTTTTTTTGTCCCACTGTACTCTAAGATATACATTTGTGTAACTGACATATTTAGCATGTTATATGCCTGCTCCCACCCATAGCAGGGGGCAGATCCATGCAATTGAGCAGTTGCCTTGGCAACCTACTGGACATTCTCTCACACAGAGACAAACGGCTTTGTGTGAGTAGTTTTCAATGTGTCCTATATACTGACTGAGATTTAGTCAGTGCTCAGGATACATTAAAAGTACTCACAGAGAGAAAAATGTCTCATTGTGAGTGAACTGCAGGGTGGATTGACATGGCAACAGGTCACCTGCTCATTCAGCCAGTTCTGTAGGGAATAGGCTGATGTAAGGGAAATGGTTATGTCTTAAAGAATGTGATGGTTAATACAGTGTATTGGAATAAATTAAAAAAACCATTGCTGTCTATTTAAACAATGCAGTATTTGCTATGTGTTTCATTTATAATGCTTCATTTAGTTAATATTTATTTTGAGTCAAACTTTCTGCAATGTATATTTCTCTTCTCCAACCAATACATCCTGCTCCTACCACAGAATGCCCTGATGTGAGGTCTACAAAATGGTAGCGCTGGGAAACCTATGGTCCGTCAGCTATTAAACGCCTATCTTCTTTAGCCAGTTAAGAACACATTCCCAAAAATCCTATATAATAATTTGCTAGGATGTTTGTCAGAAGCCGTCATGTGCAGTAGAGACTGCCCGAACGCACAGAATGCTTGGAAGTGTAGGAATGCTGGGAGCACAGAATGCTGGGAGGTGTAAGAATGCTGGGAGCACAGAATGCTGGGAGGTGTAGGAATGCTGGGAGTTCTATGCTGGGAGCATTCTGTGTAGAATGCTGGGAGTTCTGTCAGAGGCGTAACTAGAAGCCTCCGGGCCCTGGTACAAGAAGTGCCATGGGTGCCCACCACCACCACATTGACTCCCCTGACCACCACATTGGCCCCCCTGACCACATTGACCCCCTCCACAATGCCCCCATCTCCTACCTGGAGCACCCGCGTGGTCCTCTTAGTAATGCAAAGGCTGGGAGATGATGTCATCTCCCAGCGGTCTGCATTACTAGAGATTGCAGGCGCCAGGTGGAGGGGTCACAGGGGGAGGCTGGGCCCCTGGAGTGCACGGGCCCAGTCGCAGGTGCGACCCCTGTGACCCCTATAGTTACGCAACTGAGTTCTGTGCTGGGAGCATTCTGTGCTTTCTGGCAGTCTCTACAATGCATGACTGTGTCCGCGGCAGGAAGCAGAGCAGGATCCGCCTCTTAAACCTTTGAGTGCTAGAGGGGTATGCAACGCATTGCAAAGTAATGCATTGCGTACTCCTCTGGCACTCAAAGGGTTAACATCACCTGGAACTTGGCACGTGTACAAGGGCTTTTACACTATTTACTTTATATTTGTTTTAGCCAGTCAAGTAAGTGCTTGAGAATGGAGAAGTAAACTCTTTGAAGCTTTGCTCTACTAAATGTGCAATGTTTATGTGATGCCGCCTCACATACCTTTCTTTGGTTGGACCTCTCCGACGTCTGTGCAATAAAATAGCCAATGTGATAATAATGATAGCCAAAATTACCAAGCCTGCAGCCACTCCACCATAGACACCAGGTTTACTGATTGATATCTGACACCGGTCTCCGCTGTACCAGAACTGGTCTGATGTATAACAGCTACGGAGAGAGATTGAGAATGAAGAGAACGTGAGAGGATGTGGAGAAGGAAATTGTACCACGTCATAAGGTAAGAGAGAATGAATGAGAAAAATGTAACACTAAATGGGTATAGAGAGAATGAGACATGATGAGAAGAGAATGAATGAATAAGGAAAATGCGGCAGGATGAGGAGAGAGAAAAAGATGAGAATGAGATGTGGCAAGAGAGCGTATAAGGAGGATATGGAGAGTGAATGCTTTTTGGAAGTGGAATTTTCTGGTCCTTTAAAAGGATTTGCTCATTAGATTTACTTTGAATAAACCAATAATTGCATGGAAATGTTATCTTTTGGGATAAATACAAGTTAGCCCTAAGGACAATAAGGGTATACAACATATTATTAAGCAATACGTTGGACATCTCATCTTAATCCAGAAGGGGTATGATATCTGCAATTTTGAGCCATAATAAAAGCTGCAAACATTTGTGTGAAAGAAGCAGGAACAATGATACCTGTGTGCAATAGCATTGGGGAGAGAGCAGAAGGGAGATTAGCAAGAGAACACAAGAGAGAAGGGGGAAGTATGGAGGAGAAGGGGAGTGTGTAGGACTGTGTGGGAGTGTTAGGAGTCACAGCTGATAAAGAATAAAGAGTAGATGTGTATATATGAAGATGGCACTGACAGAACCTTAATCAGACTCACAAGCAATGTGGTCCTTGCATTGTGACGGAACACTGCCCCTTGTGGCATTGAATGTAATCGTCATGGACGGTGCTGCATTTGGATACACAAGTTACCTCTCCAGATATATTCTTAGCTGAATAGTATTTCCGCAGCTCTGCGGGGATGTTGTTGTCATGCAAGCAAACATCTATAGAGTAAGAAAAAATTCACTGAATATACAGTGTGACCGGGTGATGTCAATGGGTTATAGCAATTAGAATATATCATTTTAAAAAACAAATCAAAACAGCAAAATCTTGAAAAAGACACAGATTTATTACTAGGTCATAGACAACCTTTCTTTTGTTAACTACAATCTTACTATGGGAAAAAGAAATACGTGTGCAGCTGCCTCATAAAAGATTATAGATGAAAAAAAAAAAAAACTAATTATTTGAATCAACTCCCATCTCTCAAACTGACAGAAGGAGATCCCGGTCCGGGAACCAGCCGGCTCCTCTGCGGCAGAGCCGAAATCGCGTTATTTAATTACTTCATTGGAAAGGTCTACAAAGTGTGCCTGGTTTGTAAGCACACTTTGTAGACCGTTCCAATTAAGTTATTCTTTTTTAAATAACGCAATTTCGGCTCTGCTGAAGAGCCTCTCGAGTCGGCCAACTCAAATCTCCTGCTGTCAGCTTTTCAGCTGACATCAGGAAAAGGGGAGAGAGGGTGGAACTTTCAATGCGAATATCTCTCAAACCATAGCGGTTTGAGAGATGGGAGTTGCTTCAAATATTTTTTTTTTTCATCTACAAAATGAGAATAATTTTTTATGAGACATTACTGTCCCTTTAACTTAAGATTTTCAGATCTTTGTTTACTTAACATAATGTTACGGATAGTAACATTATCCCCCCAAAGAGTATCTTCTCTAATTTAAACAAAACCAGTTTGGCTAGTCTCTCTTTATTATTCAAACCCTCCAATCCCTTTATCGGTTTTGTTGCACGTCTGCACTTCTTTTGATGGATTTTTTTACAGAAAGGGCAGTAAGGTTGTGGGATTCTTTGCTTGGGATGCTGTGTTTGCAGATACTGCAGATGTTTTCATAAAAGCATTGCATACATTTCTAGGTAAGAACAATACTGAGAATTGTGACAGTTGGATTCAGTGAGAGTGGCTGTTGATCCTGGGAAACAGACAACTGCCTTTTGTCAGGAAGGATTTTTTATTTACTCGCAAGGAATTAGCTTGATGTACACATCTTTTTTCATCAGCTATGTTACTATGTTAGACACACTATGGCCGTATGTTCAAGGGGATAACGACAAAATATTGTCGTATGAAAGACAAAAATAAGTCATCGTATGCATGAACGACATGTTTTCTATAGAGTATACGACAAAAAACTAGTAATGTCCGTTGTGTACGACACAACTCCAGAACTGATGGGCAAAGGGGTGTGGCTAGGGCGTGGCTAAACTATTCCCCAGTGTCGTATAGAAGAAAAGAACATTTCTCATAACTAACAACAAAAAAAAAGTCTTTCAAAAGACAAAATTTGTACGTTAAGAAAAAAATGGAGGGAATGTGTTCTGAATGTGAGAATTTTTGTCGTTAGACATTCCGTACCACTCTGGCACTCAAAGGGTTAAAGACATTTTTGTCATTAGTTAAGACATTTTTTTGTCAATCCATACGACAATTTCAGTCAGGACAAAGGACATATTTCCAATCATAACCAACCCTCTCTGAAAATATTAATGATCCCAACGACACTGTACTTTGAAAAGTCATTACAAACGACAAAAGCTATTTCACTACTTCTTTGAACACATGGCCCTGTGTGTCTGCGGAGTCACTGGTATACATATGGAATAGGCTCACAATGACTACATAGTGGCACAGTTTAACTACAACATGTATCCAGTAGTGTTGAGCGAGCATGCTCGGCCGATGCTCGGATCGGCTCGAGCATCGCTCTGCTCGGCACATGGCGGTACTCGTACGAGTACCGCATGTGCTCGCCCGCCATGTTCGGGTCTCCTCCCCGCACGTTTTGCGGCTGCTGCGCAGCCAATAAACGTGCAGGGAGGCTCTGACATCGGTGTAATGCCAGCAGCCATGTTGGCTGCTGGCATTACACTGATTGGCTGGCCAGAACCCGTGGTCAGGTGCTGTATAGCACCTGACCAGCGAGTTCGGCTCAGTCTGAGCCAGGGAGAGCTGAGGATAGGAAGGGAAAGGCAGTGTAGGGAGGAAAAAAACAAAAATTGTGAAAAAAAAAGAACCAAAAGTCCTTTTTAGGACTACTGTGTGTGGGGGCAGCAGGTTATTTGGTGTGGGGGGAAAAAAACAAAAAAAAAAAAAAAAAATATATATATTCTGTTTAGTGTGCAAAGTTGCAGATTAGAGCACATTCTGTTTAGTGTGCACAGTTGCAGATTAGAGCACATTCTGTTTAGTGTGCAAAGTTGCAGATTAGAGCACATTCTGTTTAGTGTGCAAAGTTGCAGATTAGAGCACATTCTGTTTAGTGTGCAAAGTTGCAGATTAGAGCACATTCTGTTAAGTCTTCAAACTAAAATATCAAAGTCACGTATTCCATTCAGTGTGCGTCGCCGCAGTTTAGCAGCACATTCTGAGTACTGTGCAGAGTTGCAGAATAGGAAGAAATACTGTTAAGTCTTCAAACTAAAATATCAAAGTCACATATTCCATTCAGTGTGCTTCGCCGCAGTTTAGCAGCACATTCTGTGTACTGTGCAGAGTTGCAGAATAGGAAGAAATACTGTTAAGTCTTCAAACTCAAATATCAAAGTCACATATTCCATTCAGTGTGCTTCGCCGCAGTGTAGCAGCACATTCTGTGTACTGTGCAGAGTTGCAGAATAGGAAGAAATACTGTTAAGTCTTCAAACTCAAATATCAAAGTCACATATTCCATTCAGTGTGCTTCGCCGCAGTTTAGCAGCACATTCTGTGTACTGTGCAGAGTTGCAGAATAGGAAGAAATACTGTTAAGTCTTCAAACTAAAATATCAAAGTCACATATTCCATTCAGTGTGCTTCGCCGCAGTGTAGCAGCACATTCTGTGTACTGTGCAGAGTTGCAGAATAGGAAGAAATACTGTTAAGTCTTCAAACTCAAATATCAAAGTCACATATTCCATTCAGTGTGCTTCGCCGCAGTGTAGCAGCACATTCTGTGTACTGTGCAGAGTTGCAGAATAGGAAGAAATACTGTTAAGTCTTCAAACTCAAATATCAAAGTCACATATTCCATTCAGTGTGCTTCGCCGCAGTTTAGCAGCACATTCTGTGTACTGTGCAGAGTTGCAGAATAGGAAGAAATACTGTTAAGTCTTCAAACTAAAATATCAAAGTCACATATTCCATTCAGTGTGCTTCGCCGCAGTGTAGCAGCACATTCTGTGTACTGTGCAGAGTTGCAGAATAGGAAGAAATACTGTTAAGTCTTCAAACTCAAATATCAAAGTCACATATTCCATTCAGTGTGCTTCGCCGCAGTTTAGCAGCACATTCTGTGTACTGTGCAGAGTTGCAGAATAGGAAGAAATACTGTTAAGTTTTCAAACTCAAATATTAAAGTCACATATTCCATTCAGTGTGTTTCAACGCCGTTTAACAGCCTATTCTGTGTACTCTGCAGAGTTGCAGAATAGTAAGAAATACTGTTAATTTTTCAAACTCAAATATTAAAGTCACATATTCCATTCAGTGTCTTTCACCGCCGTTTAACAGCCTATTCTGTGTACTCTGTACAGTTCCAGAATTATAAGAAATACTGTTAAGTTTTCAAACTCAAATATTAAAGTCACATATTCCATTCAGTGTGTTTCAACGCCGTTTAACAGCCTATTCTGTGTACTCTGCAGAGTTGCAGAATAGTAAGAAATACTGTTAATTTTTCAAACTCAAATATTAAAGTCACATATTCCATTCAGTGTCTTTCACCGCCGTTTAACAGCCTATTCTGTGTACTCTGTACAGTTCCAGAATTATAAGAAATACTGTTAAGTTTTCAAACTCAAATATTAAAGTCACATATTCCATTCAGTGTGTTTCAACGCCGTTTAACAGCCTATTCTGTGTACTCTGCAGAGTTGCAGAATAGTAAGAAATACTGTTAATTTTTCAAACTCAAATATTAAAGTCACATATTCCATTCAGTGTCTTTCACCGCCGTTTAACAGCCTATTCTGTGTACTCTGTACAGTTCCAGAATTATAAGAAATACTGTTAAGTTTTCAAACTCAAATATTAAAGTCACATATTCCATTCAGTGTCTTTCACCGCCGTTTAACAGCCTATTCTGTGTACTCTGTACAGTTCCAGAATTATAAGAAATACTGTTAAGTTTTCAAACTCAAATATTAAAGTCACATATTCCATTCAGTGTCTTTCACCGCCGTTTAACAGCCTATTCTGTGTACTCTGTACAGTTCCAGAATTATAAGAAATACTGTTAAGTTTTCAAACTCAAATATTAAAGTCACATATTCCATTCAGTGTGTTTCAACGCCGTTTAACAGCCTATTCTGTGTACTCTGCAGAGTTGCAGAATAGTAAGAAATACTGTTAATTTTTCAAACTCAAATATTAAAGTCACATATTCCATTCAGTGTCTTTCACCGCCGTTTAACAGCCTATTCTGTGTACTCTGTACAGTTCCAGAATTATAAGAAATACTGTTAAGTTTTCAAACTCAAATATTAAAGTCACATATTCCATTCAGTGTCTTTCACCGCCGTTTAACAGCCTATTCTGTGTACTCTGTACAGTTCCAGAATTATAAGAAATACTGTTAAGTTTTCAAACTCAAATATTAAAGTCACATATTCCATTCAGTGTGTTTCAACGCCGTTTAACAGCCTATTCTGTGTACTCTGCAGAGTTGCAGAATAGTAAGAAATACTGTTAATTTTTCAAACTCAAATATTAAAGTCACATATTCCATTCAGTGTCTTTCACCGCCGTTTAACAGCCTATTCTGTGTACTCTGTACAGTTCCAGAATTATAAGAAATACTGTTAAGTTTTCAAACTCAAATATTAAAGTCACATATTCCATTCAGTGTCTTTCACCGCCGTTTAACAGCCTATTCTGTGTACTCTGTACAGTTCCAGAATTATAAGAAATACTGTTAAGTTTTCAAACTCAAATATTAAAGTCACATATTCCATTCAGTGTGTTTCAACGCCGTTTAACAGCCTATTCTGTGTACTCTGCAGAGTTGCAGAATAGTAAGAAATACTGTTAATTTTTCAAACTCAAATATTAAAGTCACATATTCCATTCAGTGTCTTTCACCGCCGTTTAACAGCCTATTCTGTGTACTCTGTACAGTTCCAGAATTATAAGAAATACTGTTAAGTTTTCAAACTCAAATATTAAAGTCACATATTCCATTCAGTGTCTTTCACCGCCGTTTAACAGCCTATTCTGTGTACTCTGTACAGTTCCAGAATTATAAGAAATACTGTTAAGTTTTCAAACTCAAATATTAAAGTCACATATTCCATTCAGTGTGTTTCAACGCCGTTTAACAGCCTATTCTGTGTACTCTGCAGAGTTGCAGAATAGTAAGAAATACTGTTAATTTTTCAAACTCAAATATTAAAGTCACATATTCCATTCAGTGTCTTTCACCGCCGTTTAACAGCCTATTCTGTGTACTCTGTACAGTTCCAGAATTATAAGAAATACTGTTAAGTTTTCAAACTCAAATATTAAAGTCACATATTCCATTCAGTGTCTTTCACCGCCGTTTAACAGCCTATTCTGTGTACTCTGTACAGTTCCAGAATTATAAGAAATACTGTTAAGTTTTCAAACTCAAATATTAAAGTCACATATTCCATTCAGTGTGTTTCAACGCCGTTTAACAGCCTATTCTGTGTACTCTGCAGAGTTGCAGAATAGTAAGAAATACTGTTAAGTTTTCAAACTCATATATATTAAAGTCATATATATCGTGTAAGATGAAGAAGGCGGGTAAAAAGGGACGGGGAAGTGGACGTGATCCTGAAAGTTCAGGGCGCGGGTCAGGACGCGGAGAAACTGTGCCTGGTGCCAGAGCACAAGAAAGAAAGACATCCACCATACCTAGCTTCATGTCTGATTTCACAGGGCGTCGCAGGACATCACTCTCGAGGTCCGACCAGTGCGAACAGGTGGTCGGTTGGATGACAGCTGATACTGCTTCCAGTCGGTTAAGCACCACCCTGTCTTCCACCAAGTCCACTCTCAGTAGCCAAGAGTCTGGTCAACATAATCCTCACTCTGATCATCCTTCCTCCCACCATACACGGTCTGGTCAAAGAAGTGATCCCACACTGGGATATAGTGATGAGCTCGTCTCATCACCAATCCTTCATTTGACCCTCTCTCCAAGCACGCTTGCAGAGGAACATGACATCTTGTGCCCTGATTCACAACCTCTAGAGGCTACCCAATCACAAGAAGATGACAGATGTGAACGGCATTTAAGGTCAAAGGAAGTAGTGGATGATGATGATGATGATGAGACACAGTTGCCATTAAATCAACCACTATTTCCTTCTCAAGACCTTGTTGAGGAGAATGTTATACAGTTGTCAATGACCGAGTATGTGGTGGGATCAAGACTTGAGGAGGATGATCAGAGTGAGGAAGTGGAGGAGGACTTGGTGGACGATGAGGTGACTGACCCCACCTGGGAAGGTGTAGAGCCGAGCGATGACAGCAGTCCTGAGGGTGAGCCATCTGCAGCACCGCAACAGGCTGGAAGAGGCAGTGGTGTGGCTACAGAAAGAAGGCGGACCGCACCAAACCGGCCCGCAAATGTTCCACGGAGCACCCCCTTGCGTAAATCTACCTTGCCAAGGGGTAGGTGTTCCGCGGTATGGCGTTTTTTTAAGGAAAGTGCGGACGACAAAAGATTTGTAGTTTGCAACCTGTGCCACACCAGAATGAGCCGAGGCATGAACACTAGAAACCTCACCACCACCAGCATGATCCGACACATGGCATCCAAGCACCGTAGTAAGTGGGAGGAACGCCTGGATCGCCCATCTGTGTCTGCAGGCCACACCACTGCCTCCTCTTCCCCTGTTTTCGGTGCCGGCCAATCGCCTGTCGAAGGCGCAGGCCCGCATACCTCCCGCCCTGCACCTGTACCATCTGAAGCACCATCAGCGACCACATCCACTTCCCTGTCCCAGCACAGCGTCCAAATGTCGTTACCCCAGGCATTTGAGCGCAAGCGAAAATACCCAGCCACCCACCCACAGGCCATAGCACTAACCTCACACCTTTCCAAATTACTGGCCATCGAAATGCTGCCATTTAGGCTTGTGGAGACTGAGTCCTTCCGCAGCCTGATGGCAGCAGCTGTCCCTCGGTACGCGGTCCCCAGCCGCCACTACTTTTCCCGGTGTGCCATCCCCGCATTACACCACCATGTGTCCCGTAACATCACCCGTGCCCTGACCAACGCAGTTACTGGGAAGGTCCACTTAACGACTGACACATGGACAAGTGCTTGTGGCCAGGGACGCTACATTTCCCTGACGGCACACTGGGTGAATGTCGTGGAGGCTGGGAGCGACTCGGACCCTGGGATGGCACGGGTGCTACCCACGCCGAGGATTGCGGGCCCTACCTCCATCAGGGTTTCCACCAGCACCTACGTTATTGGCTCCTCCTCCTCCGTTTCCACCTCCGAATTCTCTACACACACCGCCACTCCCCCATCAGCCAGTAGCTGGAAGCAGTGTAGCACTGCAGTGGGGAAGCGTCAACAGGCCGTGCTGAAGCTGATCTGCCTTGGGGACAAACAGCACACGGCCTCAGAGCTGTTGCAGGGGATTAGTCACCAGACCGAGCAGTGGCTCTCGCCACTCAACCTGCAAGCAGGCATGGTTGTGTGTGATAATGGGCGTAACTTGGTGGCGGCTTTGGAGCTCGGCAAGCTCACACACGTACCATGCCTAGCGCATGTATTTAATTTAGTGGTGCAGCGATTTCTAAAAACCTACCCCAATGTGCATGATCTCTTGACCAAGGTGCGCCGCGTGTGTGCACATTTCCGTAAGTCATCTACAGCTTCGGCCGGCCTGTTGAAGCTGCAGCAGCGCTTACAATTGCCAGCTCACCGGCTGCTGTGTGACGTGAGCACGCGCTGGAACTCCACCTTCCACATGTTGGCCCGGCTTTGTGAGCAGCAGAGGGCAGTAGTGGAGTACCAGCTGTTACACGGTCGTCGCCTCTCCGTTCAACTTCCTGTAATCAGAAGTGAGGAGTGGGAATGGATGTCAGACCTCTGCGAGGTTTTACGCAATTTTGAGGAATCGACACAGATGGTGAGCGGCGATAACGCTATTATCAGTGTAACCATCCCACTTCTGTGTCTACTGAAACGCTCGCTGCTCACAATTAAAACCGACGCTTTGCATGTGGAAGAGGTGGAAATGGGGGAGGAAGAGCTTACACAAGGTGATAGCCAGAGCACCCTCACTTCGTCTTCTCAGCGACAATTGGAGGAGGCGGAGGAGGAGGAGGAGGAGGAGGAGGAGGAGGAAGACACGGTTGCCTCCGCTACAGAGGGTAGCCATGGAACTTTAGTTCCATCTCTTCAGCGTGGGTGGGCAGAAGAGGAGGAAGAGGATGAGGATATTGAGAGTCAGCCTCCTGGTGAGGACAGCGAAATCTTGACTGTTGGTACTCTGGCACACATGGCTGACTTTATGTTAGGCTGCCTTTCCCGTGACCCACGCGTTGTACGCATTTTAGACAACACGGATTACTGGGTGTTCACCCTTCTGGACCCCCGCTACAAAGAGAATTTCTCATCTCTCATTCCTCCGGTGGAGAGGACAAGCAAAATGGTGCAATACCAGAAGGTTCTTGTTGAAAAATTGCTCCAAAATTTTCCATCTGACAACGCTGGCGGCAGAGTACGTGCTACCTTGGCCAACCGAGAAGGGGAGAAAAGGGGAGCACACAGCAGTTCCGAGAAAGGCAGGGCAACACTCTCCAAGGCGTGGGACACCTTCATGACACCCCGCCAGCACCCTCACCCTGATGCGCAGCCTAGTGTCACAAGGAGGGAAAAGTTTTGGAAGATGGTGAAGGAGTACGTAGCAGACCGTGTCAGCGTCCTCAATGATCCCTCTGTGCCTTACAACTACTGGGTGTCCAAGCTGGACACGTGGTATGAACTGGCACTCTACGCCTTGGAGGTGCTGGCCTGCCCTGCCGCCAGCGTTCTGTCTGAGCGGGTATTTAGTGCTGCTGGTGGCATCATAACAGATAAGCGTATCCGCCTTTCCACCGACAATGCTGATAGGTTGACACTTATAAAAATGAACAAGGCCTGGATTTCCCCTGACTTCTCCACTCCACTGGAGGAAAGCCCCGGGGGAACATAAACTCACTTTATATATGTTATTTACAATGATGGGAATACTCTGTATTCCCATTCACCCCTTCCACCCCAAAAACGGGTATATGGTTGACTCTTAATGTTCTCATCCTCCTCCTCCTCTTCCATATGCCCTGGGATATAATTTTTATATAGGGCCAGCTCACCAGCGTGCCCTGGGATATAATTTTTATATAGGGCCAGCTCACCAGCGGGCCCTGTGATATAATTTTTATATAGGGCCAGCTCACCAGCGGGCCCTGTTTGCCAATTTTTATATAGGTCAGCTCACCAGCGGGCCTTCTCATATAATGTTTTATTGGGTCAGCTCTCTAGCGGGCCCTCTCATATAATGTTTTATAGCGTCAGCTCACTAGCGGGCCTTCGCATATAATGTTTAGGATGGTCAGCTCTGCAGCAGACCCTCACCCATAATGTTTTAGATGGTCAGCTCAGCGCACGTTTCCCTCTTAATCATGGCCTCAGTTCTGAAAATCAAGGAAATTTTTGGGAGAATTTGCCTCTGCGCACGTTTCCCTCTTAATCATGGCCTCAGTTCTGAAAATCAAGGAAATTTTTGGGATAATTTGCCTCTGCGCACGTTTCCCTCTTAATCATGGCCTCACTTCAGAAAATCGATGAAATTTTTGGGAGAATTTGCAGATGATATACAAGTAAATATACAGCAAATACTGTTTGGTAACAATTTTTCGCCTAAAGTCGTTTTTATTTTCCTTTTTGTGTGTTTTACGGTCAGTCTGTAAAAATGGCGTACTACGGGCGAAAGATCGTTCCCAGCAGCGATGTTGGAGTCCAAGGTGCATCCAGACATCCTCCCTATGCTGTCCCTGAACCATTTCTGTAGTGTTTCCATCTTTTTCTGCCCTTTTCCTATGGACCAGGCACCCTCCCCTCATCAGAGCAGGGGGTGCCTGGTGTAATGCTCGAGTCCTCCCATTGACTTCAATGGGGCTCGGGTGTTCGGCCGAGCACTCGAGCCTCAGGGGGTGCTCGGTCAGAGCACCCGAACATCCGAGCATTGGGGTGCTCGCTCATCACTAGTATCCAGTATATGTAATCATATAAAGCAAGATAATGCTATACTTAACCCTTTTTATGAGACCAAAGTATTGTTCTTGCCACTTTCCTTCCTACCTACCTATGTATGCAACTGTGTTTTGATAAATTTGAGATAACCGGGAAGTTATACAGAAAAGTGTGATATAATGATGATAACAGATATTTTCTCTAGTGTGGATTTTCCCAGAAGTCTGTTTTTGAAAGTGTATTACCAGGTTCCTGGGGCAAAGGCTGATTCTCCATATGTGGAGAGTTTTCTTTAAAACTCCGCCTACTTCTCCTTCTTCCCACCCAGTTCCTCCCACTTTTGCTCCTTTCCTACCAAATTCCTCCCACTTCCCGCCCACTTGTGTGATACCCCAGAAAGCCCCACCCCCACTCACGGGTAAACCCTGCCCACTTTTCACCATGAGTAATCCCCAGAGGCATCAGGGACTCCATAAATGAAAGTTACTATTCTTTGGAGCCTAGGCACGAAGATCTCTCACATAGTACATAGTCTCCATAGTATAACAGAGAAATTGGAGTTTCCATTAAACTGAAGAATATTTCTTCTCTCTACCACCACTTTGCCACACTTTAGAACATCTCCCTCTCTCCTTGTATATTAATTGGTGAGAGAACATATTCTTATGCTATGAGGATCAAGTTATATCTTACCTTTAAGATTCAGTTCAGATTTATCAACTTTTGAACTGTTTGCAACAAAGCACAAGGTTTCTGTAAAGAAACAAGACACAAAACAATGACTTACAGACATCTGGGGTGCTTAGGGGGTATGGTGTGTATGTGTATATTTGCATGTTTGTGTACGTGTGTGTATACAGAGACGTTCTTGTGTCTTACCTATATTATTCGCATCTGTGCAGTCTGTATTGAACAATATCGTCTCCATTTTATCTACAACATTGTTATATTCCTCTGCATATACTTGAAGTAAAACATTATGCTCAACAATAATACTCCCAGACCTGAAAGAAAGTAGGATTGTTGTTTAATGATGAGCATGCGAACTACACAGACATGGGTTATTTGATGAAAAATCCCATTTCTGACACCATGCAAGTACTTTCTTACACTTTCAATAACTGAAAAACACATTCTTTCCCACTAGCTGGGTCTGTATGATGGTTGATGCAAGTAGAATTTCTGAGACTCACCTGACAGAGAGGATTTCCACACCCTTGTAATTAGGAATTTTCCCATATACTTTTTCCATCTGTAGGATAGAACAAATAAGATAGACGTGTCATGATAAGGTAGGGCTATAATAAACGATAAAGATGTTTTGACAAGTGAGATTCAATATAGACAAGTGTAAAGTTATGCATTTTGGGTATAATAATAAAAATGCAACATATAGTTTAAATGGTGTTTCTCTGGGGAAATCTACGAATGAAAAGGATTTGGGAGTAATGGTAGACAATAGACTTAGCAGTGGCATGCAGTGCCAACTGGCAGCTGCAAAGGCCAATAAGATATTGGCATGTATTAAAAGGGGTATTGACTCAAGGGAGGAAGATATTATCATGCCTTTTTACAGGTCCATGGTAAGACCCCACCTAGAATATGCTGTTCAATTCTGGGCGCCCTTTCTGAAAAAGGACATTATGGAACTAGAAAAAGTGCAGAGGAGGGCTACAAAACTAGTAAGGGGAATGGAAAGTTTTAGTTATGAAGAAAGGCTAGAAAAGTTAAACTTGTACACACTAGAGAAACGGCATCTTAGAGGGGATATGATAACACTATATAAATATGTTCAGGGCCCATACAAAGGGCTCTCCAAAGACCTGTTCATTAACAGAACAGTACAAAGTACAAGGGGCCACCCGCTTAGACTTGAGGAAAGGAGATTTAATCTACAACAGCGGAAGGGTTTCTTTACAGTAAGAACAATAAAGGTATTGAATTCACTGCCTGAGGAGGTGGTGTTATCGAAAACATTAGATGCCTTTAAAAGGGGCCTGGATACTTATTTAAAAGAGCAGAACACAGAGGGCTATGTACGTTAGTATGGGGATTAATATTTAGTTGGGGCTTTTTGATCCAGGGAGAAATCTGATTGCCATTTGGAATCAAGAAGGAATTTTTTTCCCCCATTCAAGGCAGAATTTTAAATTGCTAATTGAGGGGGTTTTTTTGCCTTCTTTTGGATCAACGATGGTAAACAGGAATAGGAAATGGTTGAACTAGATGGACGCAAGTCTTTTTTCAACATAAATTACTATGTTACTATGTTAAGTATATCCTCTATCTTGGATGATAGAGAAGTTACTGGCACATTGTGAAGAGATGCACTAGATAGTTCTCCAGAATTCAAGGTGGGGGGTTATGGACTAAGCGGCGAGAAAGGGGTGATAATGTGGTGATAACTTGTCCAGTTTATCAATTCTCCAATTCCTATGTTATTTTATGGAGTCTATGACTAAGATTTCTTCAACTTTGGACATTTTAGTGCATAGACTGTATAGAATAATACAGGAACTGGAGAAGTGATATCACTGGAGAAGTCATCTCCACTTTATCACCTGTTTATCACTGCTTAGTGAATCTCCCCAGTGGAATTAAGAACCATGGTCCTCATTTAATAAGCTAAAGAGGTACAAAGGGATAGATAAACATTCATATTACTTTAACCCTTGGAGTGCCAGAGAGGTAGCCAAAGCCTGGTGTTGCAGTGTGTTGGTCACTTTTGTGGCAAGCAAAGGGTTAAATGGAGCATTTAACTCCTTGAAAACTTGATTGGTCCCAAATGCATTGCAAAGCAGTGCATTCAAATGCTTAACCATTTGAGTGCCAGAGGGATACAATTTTTTTTTTTTTTTTTTACAACAAATGTTCAATTTTTTTTTTTCCTGATACACTTACCTGCTCCTTAAATCGGATCTCAAAGACTTTATATTCATCAGAATTAGTGTTATTTAGTTCTGGCTTGAAAACTTCATTCTTTACGGTGACCGTGACGTCCACTTTTGTGTTAATTTCTGTAATGACATCAGCAGAGTCACAATTCCATTAGAAAGGAATATTTACTGCCCCCAATAATGAGTGCCCTTCCCATTGACATTCAGAACACAAAACTAAAATCTATAATGGCTCGTAGCTACAAACAGAAAACCGGAACAATTTTTTGGCTTAAAACCATAGGGGACAAAAACATATTATAAAAGTCTCGATTAATGATATTTTAACCCTATGAATCTCGAGAGGTCTCAAATACATTTCTTATTAATATGTTGGAGATCTCTCTAGTATTCAAAGGGGTTAAAAGCCCAATATAAAGCTGCAATAAACTATTTTTATGAAATAATACATTTGAAACTTATTACTTCTGAAACATTGCTATATTTTCTCCATTAAAGTGTTAGAAGCAGGGCTGGCTAGTGTCCAAAAAGAAATTATTCTATTCAATAGTGCAGTAAGTTATAGTAACAGCACCACCTAGTGACCACAGTAGAAAACTGCATATTCATACAAAAAATTAGCTTGAAATTTAATAACTTTTCAGTGAAAATTCTCCCCTCAGTGGGCACACCATTGTCTTTCTCAGAAGGAAAAAAATTTATATATTTTTTCATGAAAAACTTGAAAATCTGATTTTCTCCCTACGGCGCTGTTGCTTTGCCCCAGAATTGTTCCTGTTTCCTTTGTACATGTGTCCCACTGTGTCCCTGGTCAACATTAAAGGGATAGTAATGCTTAATATTGAAATCATATTTATTGCAGAGTTTATTAAAATGTGGGTATACTCCCAATACTGAGAGATGATGTATTCAAAATTATTGCAGCTCAAAGTTTTTGGGTGCAGTACCTCAATAGCCTGAAATGTTGCGGTGGTGCTGTTGCAACACCATCCTATACACAGCTCTGGTAAGTTGACCATAAACCTCCATAGGATGGTGTAGCAACAGTGCCACTGTAACATATCAGGCCATGGAGGAACTGCACCAAAAAATGCAATTTTAGCTGAAATGATATTTGAAGAAAACATCCCACTCAGCAGTGGAAGTGTTCTTGTTATACTCAGCAGGGTAAGTTCTGCAATAAATAGTTTTTTCAGTATTAAGTGTTACTATCCCTTTAACAAATTCCTATTGCCAACATACCTGGTCTGATCTCATTCAAAACGAACTCGCACAGTTGCCCGTAGAAGTTTAATTTGCACACACACTTCGTGCCATCAAAAACACCTCCATTTTCGCAGACAAGACCTAAAAAAAGAAAATTAGAGAAAATGAGCCTCATAAAAATAATATATGCAATAATACTGTACTTGGAAGGGAAGGTGAGTTGAGATTTTAAGACAGACGTCAAGAAGATAAGTCAAGTCCAACAAACAATGAGGGGAAACTACTAGAAATTCTAGCCAGAAGGAACATTTAGATGATACCTACATGATAATCTAGAACAGTGGTTCTCAACCTCTGCCCTCAGGGTCAACTTACAGGCTGGGACATAGGAATCTCCCTGCTAGAGCGCAGGTGTGTTGATCAGAGGCTCATTCAAACTGATTAACTCACCTGTGCTCTAACACATAAATCCTCAAATCCTGGCCTGTTAGTGGACACTGAGGGCACGGGTTGAGAACCATTGATCTAGAGTCACCTTCGATAACTAATGATGAGTTTAATTATGTAACCGAATTGTGTCTTCTCCAGTTTGCCTCTTGGAGTTTGTCTACTAGATCTGTAATCAGCAATGATTTAAATAGGGTGTTCTTTGTCTTGCCCTGGACCAAGAGAGTTGACCTGACAAAAGCTGAATTTGATGGACTCATATCTTTTTTTCAACCTCATCAAGTATGTATTTGTGTTATAACGCATAAGGACTATGTTCTCTGTATTAAGAATGTGTTGTTTGTTACATTTATATCATTGAGGTCGATGTAGTAGGAACTTGAGCGATTCTGGCACAAACGGTGCCAGAGGGAATAAAATGCAATCCCTTAAATCCCCATAAAATTGAATGCTCAAGGGTCTCAACTGAATTGCAGGAGATCTCTCGATCATTCAAGAGGTTAAAATAATTATGGGAAAATGTGTCTCTTTTGGCACAGGCGTTTTGTGCCACAATTCCTCATCTTTAGCTTACAGAATATGGCCCCTGGTGTGATTAATAAATGGTAAATGGTAAAGAATTTTGTATCCAGAAAGGTAAAACCAGTAGATATAACTGACACATGGAGAGACACTTTGCAAAAAACATGAACTGTAAATAATAAGTATGGGAGCAGTTGGGAACATAAATCTCACCTGGTTTTGTAGTTGGGGGTCTGCTGGTGCTCATGATGAGAGTTGGAGCAACATTAGTAGTCTGGCTTGTTGAACTGGGCAAATCTGTTGGACTGGATGGTCCATCAGTTACTGATTCTGTTGGGCTCGGTGATCCATCAGTAACTGATTCTGTTGGACTGGATGATCCCTCAGTAACTGATTCTGTTGGACTGGATGATCCCTCAGTAACTGATTCTGTTGGACTGGATGATCCATCAGTAACTGATTCTGTTGGACTGGATGATCCCTCAGTAACTGACTCTGTTGGACTGGATGCACTAGATGGTCCATCGGTTACTGATTCTGTTGGGCTGGATGATCCATCAGTAACTGTTTCTGTTGGACTGGATGATCCATCAGTAACTGATTCTGTTGGGCTGGATGATCCATCAGTAACTGATTCTGTTGGGCTGGATGAACCACCAGTAACTGTCTCTGTTTGACTGGATGATCCATCAGTAACTGATTCTGTTGGACTAGATGATCCATTAGTAACTGTCTCTGTTGGACTGGATGATCCATCAGTAACTGATTCTGTTGGACTGGATGATACATCAGTAACTGATTCTGTTGGACTAGATGATCCATTAGTAACTGTCTCTGTTGGACTAGATGATCCATCAGTAACTGATTCTGTTGGACTGGATGATCCCTCAGTAACTGATTCTGTTGGGCTGGATGATCCATCAGTAACTGTTTCTGTTGGACTAGATGATCCATCAGTAACTGATTCTGTTGGGCTAGAAGATCCGTCAGTAACTGATTCTGTTGGGCTGGATGATCCATCTGTAACTGTCTCTGTCGGACTGGATGATCCATCAGTAACTGATTCTGTTGGACTGGATGATCCATCAGTAACTGACTCTGTTGGACTGGATGATCCATCAGTAACTGATTCTGTTGGGCTGGATGATCCATCAGTAACTGTTTCTGTTGGACTGGATGATCCATCAGTAACTGATTCTGTTGGACTAGATGATCCATCAGTAACTGACTCTGTTGGACTGGATGATCCATCAGTAACTGGATCTGTTGGACTAGATGGTCCATCGGTTACTGATTCTGTTGGGCTGGATGATCCATCAGTAACTGATTCTGTTGGACTGGATGATCCATCAGTAACTGATTCTGTTGGGCTGGATGATCCATCAGTAACTGATTCTGTTGGACTGGATGACCCATCAGTAACTGATTCAGTTGGACTGGATGATCCCTCAGTAACTGATTCTGTTGGGCTGGATGAGCCATCAGTAACTGTTTCTGTTGGGCTAGATGATCCATCAGTAACTGATTCTGTTGGGCTGGATGATCCATCAGTAACTGATTCTGTTGGACTGGATGATCCCTCAGTAACTGATTCTGTTGGGCTGGATGATCCATCAGTAACTGACTCTGTTGGACTGGATGATCCATCAGTAACTGGATCTGTTGGACTAGATGGTCCATCGGTTACTGATTCTGTTGGGCTGGATGATCCATCAGTAACTGATTCTGTTGGGCTGGATGAACCACCAGTAACTGTCTCTGTTGGACTGGATGATCCATCAGTAACTGATTCTGTTGGACTAGATGATCCATCAGTAACTGTCTCTGTTGGACTGGATGATCCATCAGTAACTGATTCTGTTGGACTGGATGATCCATCAGTAACTGATTCAGTTGGACTGGATGATCCCTCAGTAACTGATTCTGTTGGGCTGGATGATCCATCAGTAACTGACTCTGTTGGACTGGATGATCCATCAGTAACTGGATCTGTTGGACTGGATGGTCCAGCAGTTACTGATTCTGTTGGGCTGGATGATCCATCAGTAACTGATTCTGTTGGGCTGGATGATCCCTCAGTAACTGATTCTGTTGGGCTGGATGATCCCTCAGTAACTGATTCTGTTGGGCTGGATGATCCATCAGTAACTGGGTCTGTTGGACTGGATGATCCATCAGTAACTGGGTCTGTTGGACTGGATGATCCATCAGTAACTGATTCTGTTGGACTGGATGATCCATCAGTAATTGGATCTGTTGGACTAGATGATCCATCCGTAACTGATTCTGTTGGACTGGATGATCCATCAGTTACTGACTCTGTTGGACTGGATGATCCATCAGTAACTGATTCTGTTGGACTGGATGATGCATCTGTAACTGACTCTGTTGGACTGGATGATCCATCAGTAACTGATTCTGTTGGACTGGATGATCCATCAGTAATGGGTTCTGTAGTGCTGGATGGTTCTTCAGTAACTGGTTCTGTGATGCTGGATGTTTCATCTGTAATTGTCTCTGTTGGACTGGATTGTCCATCGGTTACTGACTCTGTTGGACTGGATGATCCATCAGTAACTGACTGTGTTGGAATGGATGATTCATCAGTAACTGACTCTGTTGGACTGGATGATCCATCAGTAACTGTTTCTGTTGGACTGGATGATCCATCAGTAACTGAATCTGTTGGACTGGATGATCCATCAGTAACTGACTCTGTTGGGCTGGATGATCCATCAGTAACTGATTCTGTTGGGCTGGATGATCCCTCACTAACTGACTCTGTTGGGCTGGATGATCCATCAGTAACTATCTCTGTTGGACTGGATGATCCATCAGTTACTGATTCTGTTGTGCTGGATGGTTCTTCAGTAACTGGTTCTGTGATGCTGGATGTTTCATCTGTAATTGTCTCTGTTGGACTGGATTGTCCATCAGTAACTGACTCTGTTGGACTGGATGATCCATC